>JAAVUK010000579.1:0-12083 GCA_014899095.1 Fusarium buxicola
CTTTGAGTCTGAGGCCGCCCACGGCACCGTCACCCGCCACTACCGTGAGCACCAGAAGGGCAACGAGACCTCTACCAACCCCATTGCATCTATCTTCGCCTGGACTCGTGGTCTCATCCAGCGTGGCAAGCTCGACGATACTCCCGAGGTTGTTGCCTTCGCCGAGAGCCTCGAGCAGGCCTGTATTGACACTGTCGATGTCGACGGTATCATGACCAAGGATCTTGCACTTGCCTGTGGCAAGTCCGCCCGTGCGGACTATGCCACCACCACCGAGTACCTCGACGCTGTTGAGCGCCGCATGAAGAACATCCTCAAGGAGAAGCTGTAAATCTCACCACACTTTCATTCTCCCCGGCCTCCTCCTCTTGCCCCGTCGCGCCCCTACCTTTCTCTCTTTTGGCCACCCTTTTCCGCCTGCAAAGAGTAGCCCTTTTTTCCATGAACAATATGAGAACCGGCATCGAATGTGTTGTTGGTGGGCCTAGAGAGCATCATACTCCATATTCTCGGCGAGAGAGCATTGTCTCTACAGTCCTTGACTGCAACACCTCACCGGTTTGTATGGATACGGCATCGTCAAGCAGCAAACATGCACATGAGTATCCTGTGTAGCAACATAGGTGGCAGGCAACGAATCGTGCAGAGCTTTCCTCCATCGTTACTATGTTAGGATAGGACAGGGGAACGGGTTTCTGGAAAAGTAAAGAAGAGGGTTTCGAGAGGGAGAACAAACCACGACAAGTCTCGTGTAGCATATAGGAAGACAAGCAGGCAATGTAGATAGAAGACTCCTGGTTGTTTTGGTAGTACATAAAGATATGATGGGCTGTCTAGCCCTGCTTTATAGTTTTCCCACTCTGCTCTCTCCCCTGGACTATGGCCTTGTTATTGTTCCCTGCTCTCCCTTGTACATGACACCTCGCTGCTCCTAGCCCTCTTGGTAGCGGCAGAACGGGGAAGAGGAGTCATACGACCAACGCCAAAGTAGTGCCTTGAAGCAAAACCATTGGACCCTCTTGTCCGTCCCGCACCTCTCACATGTACATCAAAACGTAGGTTGCTCCCAGATGCCGCCTGAACGCCTCCTTTCTCATGTTGCTTGTTGTTAAACTTCGGTATTTGTCCGTAGCTGGCAACTTCCCACCCCTGTAAGAAACCGCAGATCTAAACCCCAAATCCACCCAGTCGCACCCATACAGAAAAGTCGTTCCCAATTTCCCAGCCTGTACTTTGTAACCGTGGTTCCTTCTGTCTTACCCCCTCTGCGGCGCGTAAGGAATGCCTCGGCTCAAGACCGCACGTTTAGATGGATGGACAAATGGCTTAGGCGGGCTCGAAACCCCCGTAGGCCCGGGGAACCTCCGGATTGTCCCGATTTAGATGGCCTGGCTGGCCGAAGGTCCACCGCGGTGTGGAGGCATGGCACATGGGATTGTGGCATGCACCTTGCTGCCGGCATGTACGTACATACGGATGATGTCCGTGGTCTTTGGTTTGATAGTGATACAAGTCATGGCTCGATCTCCTCCCATCGAGCGGCTATCTTCGCTCTAAGAGAACTGCTCTAAAAGGAAAAACAGGGGCCATGTTTAGAGCCTGATGGTACGGTGCTAGTCGTCACGGGCCGCAGCGGCCTCCTTGTCCTTCTTGGACTTGCGCACGCTGGGCGTCCCATCCGCCTCGCTCTTACGCTTCTTCTTGCTCGGCCGTGTCGACGATCCGCGGGGTTTATATCCCGTATCGTCATCGGCGGTCCTCTTGCGCTTGCCCCTGCCGACAGGTGTTGATGTAAAGTCCGGGTCCTCATCCATACTGGCGTCCCAGTCGCCGCGTTCCGCTGCTACTGCCGCGGCGCGGGCTGCGGCGCTGACACGCTTGCCCCTTGTGCTTGCCCGACCGCCGCGTTCGCCTCTGGTGCCGCGTGTCTTGCGCCCGCCGGTATGGCCGCCCTCGCCGTCGTCGGCATCACCGTGGGCTTCGCCGTCTTGGAGGAAGATCTTGGGAGCGTGTTTGCGCAACCAGTTTGTTACGCTGGTCGGGTTCTTGAGATGAGGGTTGGTAGGCGGGTGAGCGTTTGGATGTGCGCGAGGAGCGAGGGTCGGTATATGTGATTCAGGGTCGATGCTGGCGTCGACTTCGTAGATGTAATTGTCAACGTCATCAGCCGATAGGAAATCAGCAGGGTGTGTTTCGCCTTCGGGGGTCTTCAAATCGTTGATGATCGTTGGTAAGGTCTCTTTGGCGTTGCTATAGGATGAGTGTGGCACGCCATTGAGAAGATCTTCGAGCTTCTTTGCACGACCATCCTTCCGGGCCTCATGTTCTCGATCCAGGGGTAGGACAAGCGCATTGGGGTCAGACGGGGACTCGAGGGATACGTCGACCTGCTTCTCGGGAGGAATCTGAGGAGAGTTGTTGATTTCAAGCAATATGTCCAATAGGCGGCTGTTGAAGAGTTGTCAGCGAGCATGCGCGCGCAAGGCTGTTTATAGAGGATGTGGTGACAACATACTCATTCTCCACGGCTAAGCGCTTCACGAGCGCGGCCGCCTTATCCTCCTGCTTGTGCAGTTCCTCGCCGTCGTGCATTTTCTGATCGAATATAATGCGCATCTTTCGGTACTTCTTCTTCCAGGATTTGTAGCCAGCGCGATGGCGGGTGCCGCCCTCGGTCTTGATAGGGGACTCGTCCATTGTGGGCGACTCGGCACGCGATCGAGTCGATAAAACGCGATGTCTGAAGGGAAAATGTCGTCGAATACGCCTCTTTGGACGCGTGGAAAGGGAGCGAGGAATACGAGTTGGCGATAAGTGAAGCGTTCGTTGGTGAGAAGCAATTGACGAGAACAGGTTTCGATTGGAACTTAAGATTTGGGCGCCCGGTGCTGTTCTCGCGGTACGTAACTGATGCCCAGAGCACTGAAGCACAGCCACGGGCAAGGGCCACCCTGCCTTCCATTTGGTTGGTGAGTTGCGGCAAGGGCGAACCAACCGGCTGGTCTCGGATTATCCTTTTTCCGGAGCGACACCTCACTTAGCACCTACCTATTCACGACACTATCGCGAACAGTTCAGTGATTAGGAGCAGGTGTTGGTTGGTAACAGAAGTGAACCCCAATATGTACTTTTCGTATTGATTGTTTCCTCTGTGTCGTAGTATCACATTTTGAAAGCTGTGCTCCGTATACGTCCATCACCATAACCACGTCAGCTCTTGAAAGATTCCATTAATCTATTCTCAAACACTCGAGAGGATCACAATGCCACCTCCTTTCCTAGCCTCTCCAGCTCTTCCGAAATGAACTCGGTGGCATTCACCATCTCAGTGCTGCCGTAAACAACCCTCTTCTTGGCCCTGTCTCCTCCCGTCCGGCTCACCCACTCCTGTAAGTTACCATACTCGTCCATGCTGCCACCGCCCACGGTAAACACCATCGCCTCGCTGAATCCTTGTCGGCGCTGCCCAAAGCTCGCAGTCTGTCCAGGTACTTGTGATCCGGGCATGCCGCCGGGTGTATTGGTTCCCGCTCCGGAGCGCACGGCGCTGGGAGGAGGCATCGTGCCTCGGGCGTTGGCGGATCGAGGGTCAAAGTAGAGGTAGTGCTCCGTCTTGGCAATGGCAGAGGAAGACGCTGATGAGGGATCCATGATTGACTCAACAATCTTGGTAACGGTAAAGTCGCGGTCGGCAGGAAGGAAGTTCTTGACACCGCTGATCAGACTCTCAAAGTTGGACGACAGACCGGTGGGAACTCCAGATTCTTTAAGACGATCGGTGAGACGGGACGACATGGACGAGAAGCGCCCGAAGAGATCGGAGGACTGGGCTGGTTGAGTTGTGTTGTTGATGGTCGTTAGTTGCGTCATCTTGGTGGTTGCGCGAACCCTACTATCTGTTAGCAAGTTCAAGTTGAGAGACGAGACCGGGTTTCCTTACTGTCGAACGTAGGGCAGACACGAGACATCTGCGCCTATTTCTGAAAGGGCTTTCTCGAGGCCTTGGAAATCTGCTCGGCCGACCTCTTGCTCGGTGCTTAGGAACCAGATAATGAACAGCCGCAGCTTATCGACGGGGTCAGTGCCCTTGTTCTCGTCCTTGATGATCTCCATGATCTGGGCTTTGGTCTGCTTGACCACATTCTCCTCAAGTTGGAAATAGTTGTCGAGTTGACGGTCTTTGATGCCTGTCAACAAGGCCGCCAGGATATTCATGTGCATGTCGAGAATGCCCTTGCGCTCTCTCATTTCAGGAAGCAATGTTATTGCCGCCTTAAGATGCTGAGCGCTTGCGCTTGTATCATTCTGTAGGTCCTCTAGATCCGTCACACCGGTCTTTTTCGTAATCGAAGCCGTGTCCTCCTTATACTTGGTTAACTCGGCATCAATATCCTCCGCAACCTGCGGGAATGGGCTGCTAGCGTTCTTGGCCCAGAAGAAATCGCTCGCAGTCAAGTCGTAGCCCTTTTTCGATGTTCCTTTTGTTGGGTTTCCCTCTTCCGCTGGGGTTTCAATCGTGATTCGGTTTAATTTCATGTTGAGAACATCATGGACCAGGGACTGGTACGTCCAGGAATGGGATAGCATAGGTATCAAGTCGACATTGCGGTCAAGGAGAATGAGGACAGGCCGAGAGGAGGGTGTGCCAGAGGATGCACTTGGTCGTGGGCCTGAGAATAGGTTGTCCTTTGAATTGAGAATGTGATCTCGGAGCTTACGGTCGAGGCGAGCAGCAACCATTTCTGCGGCCGCGCCCTTGGGGCATCGAATAATGGGGATGACTCCTGTAATATGTATCAGTTGACCGCACTCAAGATTTGTCAAATGGACATACCCATGGTGACAACGACACTAAAGAGGCCGCTCACAATCCTGTCTACCACCCTGTCAAGCTCCGCGTCACTGGTTGCCGCACTGTTCAGAGCCCAGTATGTGTGTTCCTTCTGCATACCCAAGCTAAATAGATCCGGCTCGGCTACGATGAAGTTTAGGTATTGGTCAAACAGCTGGGAGATGTGCTCTGAAGTGCCTGCTGTTGCTGTTTCCGTGGCGAACTCTTCGAGGAGGACGCGGGGCAGGGAGGAGAGGAAGTTGATATAAGCGGGTGAGTAGAGCCCCTTTTGCAAGTCGGAAGTGATGCTTCGGAGGTTCTGCGCATTGGGTTCGAGTAGGTAGATGACAGGAACATCGGGGATAGGGTGTCTCGCGCCGCCAATATGCCTGCGCACTCGGGATTAGAATTAGTCGTGGATGGTAGCGCTCGGTTGACTTACATGTGCATGGTCACGCCCATTGACCGCAAGTCACTGACGCGCATCACGCTGCTGATGACATCTCGACCAAGGTCGTCAAACACCAAGACCTTCCAGATGGGGTTGCCATCGGCATCGAGAATGGGCGCAACGGGAGCAAGCAAACCGTTGGCGTGTGCCTCGTCGGCCTCGGACGACTCGACCGTCTCGTTCAGGTTGAGAATCTTCTTGAGCGACGCTGAGGAGGTTGTCAATACGGGGCAAGGGCGCTTCGGGTACATATAGATACGGACCTATTTGGCGATCGCGTAGCGAATTCCCCTTGGTGGCCATGGTGGCAGATGACGTCGGCCGTCTTGGAGCTCAAAGTGGTGATGATAGTGGGATGCGCAGGTCAGGAGCTGCGAACGAGAGCAGATATGTATCTTGGTCGCCTCGATCGCAGGAGAGCGCGCAAAAAAAAAAAAGAGAGAAGTAAACCTAGCCTTGTGCAAATAAACACTTCAGCTGCAAAACGTCAAGCCAGATCTCTGTGGAAAGGGCCGTGACGATTTGATGCCAGCTTAGAGGCCACGATACCAAGGTTGCCAGGCTCTTTACTGGAGAGCTCCCCGATGGCGCGCAACCTGGAAGCACGGACCGATTCGAGCGCCGACAATTGGGCGAGGCAGTGTCAGGCACCATGGCTGCTGAAGTCTATGGTGGGGCCATGACTGGCAAGGAATGCCTGTTTTTGCCTGAGAAATGGGGCCATGACTCCGACACGTCCAGCTCCGTTCTCTATTGCGAAACCGCCAGGGACTTCTTTTTCTACTCTCGACGACACCTCATCAACACCCGCTCGTCGTCATCACTCATCGCGACTGCACGCAGCGTCGGCGCTCAGCAGACGAACTGCGTCGGTAAATAAAAGTGACGCTTGAGATTTCGATATCGACATCGATTCTTCCGCGTTCACGTTCTCGATCTGCACCTGCGCCTGCGCCTGCGCCTTGCTCTGACGAAACTCGGCGGTTCGCCCTTGTACAATCCTTCGCCTCCCCGACAGGTCACGTCTCCGTTTCGATAATGTTGTAAACAACAAGCGACTTGCGCAGTATACAGATGGGACAAGATTCATCTTCTTCTCGTGGGTAGCAAGACGGATAAAGCTGAAAGTAATCCTCTCTCTGAAACAAAGGGTATGCCCAATCCTTTACCCCATTCCCTTCCCCTCCACCTACCCAGCCTCTATCACCTTGGTCGCGTCATCTTTTATGGCTTCACTGCGCCATCACCATCACCATGAACCAAAGCAGCAGCATTGTATCTGTGATTTCTCTATGAACAATGGAACCAACCCACTCCAATTCTTTGCAGCATTTAAATTGCAAGATGAAGAGCTGGTGACCGTCGTGGAGACTCGCTTTGGAGATAAGGGCTTCCCAGCGCCGTCTCTGTAGGAGCAGAGAACTTCGGTGGCTGGGTAACCAAGACTTCGAAGCTGGAGCGCAGTGGCGAAATCCAGGTATCTGCAATCTGCCGAACCAGATGCCAACGCGCAACTAAAAGCCGCGGGCGACTGTTTGATTAAAAAAAAAAAAGAAGAAAAAAGAGGGCATCCAGAGTCAAAGGGACGTTGCAGGCGATGGTTGAGCTACTTGGTACAGGGGGTTGGGTGATAACATTCAGGTGTCCTCGCCGCCGCCAGAACGGTCAAGGCTGCGACAGTCTCGCAGGCTCAGCAAGGACAACACTAAATGGGGCCACACTCATCCAGAAGAACAGTGGCTCCACCGTCAGAAATCATTCTTCAATGCCTCGACGAGCAAGGCAGTTCCATCGCCACAAAAAAGAAGTCGTTTCGACAGAGCCAGTCCGTTAATTCTGGCAATCGAGTTCATCCATCCCCGTTGCCCTCGGGTTCTTTGTCGCCCGACTCCCTGCGGTCAAGCCTTTGTCCGACCATGGTTCAAGTTTGACGTTTCCAGCGGCCTTTGCTATTCATACGCTCTTACGCCCATTTAACTATCAACAGGGTTCAATCTTGCAGCATTTTCTTTTTCCTCGCAACTCTCATCGCTCATCGCCTATTCCTATTTTTCTTCTTGTATTCCAGACTTGCTGATGGTTTCCTCATTCGTTTTCAACAGATCCGTTTGTCGCCCTTCTCCAACACTCTGGGCCCTTGTCAATTCGCCTGTTGTCATCTAGCGTTGTTTTATGGTGGGTCGGGCTGCAGACGTGATAGCCGGAAATTATCCGCTAACAGTGGAAGCTCGTATCAGGTCTCATCTCAGCGTAAACTCTGTGTGTAAGTACTTTTACCTTCTGTGTCCCTGATTCGGGGCTGGCGGCTGCAAACATGTCTATATCAACCCCTAGCCAAGACCACCACACCCTTTTGCATCTCGTTCAACCGGGGCTCAACTCCCGCATTGCATCGTTCCCGTTTACGCATCCACACTCAGTCTGTCCATAGCGATGATCGCTAACAACATGCATTAGCTCCTAAAGCTGTCCAGTAATTGATATTGAGGTCGGTCGCATTGCTGCCGTGGCGGCTGTCGCCTTAAGCATCGTATCATCGCAAGATGCAGTCTTGGTCCAACAGTGGCCAGAATGGCTCTGATGAGACACAACAATGGCATAACAACTATGGCTTCACCGGCCAGAATGGTCAATTTGATCCTCATCAAGCCTGGTCCCAGCCCATGACTGATCAGGCGGCATACTCCCACATCAACCCCCAGGATGCTTCTCCGTCAAGCTTTTTCGACTCTGACCAAGGCAACTCCTTTCTCGCTGGCGGTCTCCATGGATCGCAACCAAATCAAGCCGGTTATCATACAGGCCATGATTCGCTGTCGCTGAACCAGCAGTTCTCACAGCCCTCCCAGGATGTGATGGATCCAGCTTTCAGCGATATTCACCCGGATCTATACAGCCAACATGGGAAGATGGACCTAGATAATGCTATCGCCGGTGTTGGTCAGCTCTCGAGCCATCCACACTCGTCGAACTTCTCATATCCTCTGGTCCCGCCCAACGAGTCCTCTTTCGAGTCTCCGATTCCGCAGTATTCTCAACCTCATGTGATGCCCCAGCCGAGTCGGCAGCAAAGTCATACCCCTGTGCAGCAATTTGAGGGGATGCCCGGAGCTTTCGCTCATGGTCATGGTTTCAGCCGCCCGCCTCAGCATTCTCCTGCCCAGAATCAACAGCCATATAGCCAGGCTGCCTTCTCACCCCCAGTCAACAATGGCCAGAACCCTCAGCCACAATCAAATGAGCAGCTCAATTACCAGCAGCCACATCAATCGCAACCACAACAGTCACAACAACCCCAGCCATACACCCAGGCCCAATATGCTCCCAAACAGCCCCTCGCCTACTCACAGACTACACAGTCGTTGCAGAATCAGAATTTCCAGCAGTCAGTGCATCAACAACAACCTCCCTTTATGGCCAGCTCCTCGCCAGCTCCTTCTGCAAACAGCCAATATCTTATGTCACAGCCCGTCGTTGACCAGGATGCCGGTTCTCAGCCCGCCGTAGTTGAACCCCCTGCTAAGAAGAGGAAGCGAGCGGGCAAGAGCGCTCCTGAAACGCCCACCCCGGAGCCTACGGTAGCCTACGTAGACTCACCTATTGGCTCCCCTGCTATGAAGAAGATGGACGATGTCGACAATCTAACAGCACCGACTCCCTCCCCGGAGGAAGCCCAGCTGATCGCCCAGTTCAACAAGCGTACCAAGGCCGCCCAAGCAAAGCATCCAGCCATCAAGGGACTTCCACATTTGATTTATGATGGAATGACCAAGCTCCCTGCTCCTAAAAGCTACGATAAGCTTGCTCCGCTCGTGGCCATTCCGGCCCGTAGCGGAAGGCAAATGGTTCCGGAGCTTGGCTACAGTCTCCCCTGCGAGGTTCAGGGTCGGTTTACGAGCCAGTATCGTCCTTCCCCGGACAAGGGAGGACTGGACGAACGGCGAATCGAGGCCAAGGCGTTACTGGAGGATTTCGATCGTGTTATGAAGAGGCTCGGTAAACGGCGTCCCAAGTATACAGAGTACCCTCATGCTTTCAAGGAGCAACTCAAGTCCGATGAGGCATCGAAGAACAAAGCGGAGAAGAGGGCCAAAAAGGAATTGGAGGAGGGGCGTAAGCCGGTAAGTCAATCTTCACACTGTGACATCAAGATCATTCACCTAACTGTATCAAGGCTCGAGCTGCTACTCGCCCAACAGACCCTGCTGGAGCCGCTGCCTGGGATGCTATCGGGATCGTTCACATTGAACAATCTGTTGCAAGGACGAACGCTCTCATTGCAGGACGTGTACAGCAGGCGGGCGAATATTTTATAAAGCTCCGTGGCGAGATGAATCGCGCCAAACAGGAGCTCGACCAAGCTGTAAAGGACAAGGAACCTGAAGCCGAGCTTGCGAAATTCCGGCAGGAATTTGAGCAAAAGAAGGAGATTCTCTATCGAGCTTTGGATGCCACCATCGAGCATGCGGATGATGCGGTTCTGGATAACCTTGGCGGCCACCAGAAGTTGGTTTTGAGTCTGGTGAACGCCCTGATCATGTGTATCAAAGCGGGCGATTTCTCTGGGAAATTCCCTAAAATCGTCCTCGAACTATTCACCCACTTTCCCATGACGAAGAAGATCGCCGAAACAACAAACTTTGAGACAGTGAGGAAGAGGTTTGCCGACAGAGGCGATTCCGGAGCTAAAGAGCTGGCTCAAGAGATATCAGCCAAGATCAAGAAATTCAAGGCCAGCGAGCCTGAAACCGCGACTGGATACACTGGCACCTCTGCAGCGAGTAGAGCAAAGTCCAGCACCAAGTCCGCGGCAGACCACTCAGCCAAACGTGGCCGGGACGACGAGACCGACACACGAACGGTGAAAAAGATTGCGGTAGAATCAAGCGGCAACTCTCTTAGTAGGAAACTTGCGCAGCCCAAGATTCAACTTCAATCAGCATCCAAGACGACTGCAGCAAAGGCGGCAGCCTCTTCTATCCTGCCCGGGAAATCCAGGCCGGTGGCCAAATCGGTACCGAAGCCTGAAGCTAAGGCAGATATCAAGACTGTAAGCGACGACAAATCGAAAACGGATGCAAAGATGTCTAGGAACGAGACAAAATCGCCTACTCCTCGGAATGGCACAACGTCGACTTCTAGCGCCTTGTCTGGTATCGCTTCGCTCCTCGACTCAATCAATGCTCCTAAGGCCGAATCTCCGGCTGCCCCCAAGGAAGTCAACGGTCCTGAAGCCGCGGAGACGCCAGAAGAAAAGGCCAAGCGTCTCCGCAAGGAAGCTCGCCGCAAGCTGCGGGTCACTTGGAAGCCTGAGAGTGAACTTGTACAGGTCAAGATCTTCCAAAAGGAGGAGGCCGAGGACGAAGGCAGAGAAAACAACATGATTCGCGACGCTGGCGACGACCGATCCGAAGGAATGGTCCTTAAGCAACGTGCGGACGTGGCGGATGAGGAAGACGACGATGACATTCCCTACCAGCCTTGGATGGGACCCGTTGCAACCGATTTCTCCAGACTACCAGAAGACGTCCGAGGGAAGAACTTTGTTACGCGGGGCGGAAACGTTACCTTCACCACGGACGAGCAGCAGCGTATTGCGGACAGAGAACAACGCGAGCTCATGGCTATCTATACTGATCCAGATGATATCCCACCGACGCCCAAGTCGCCACCACCCGGGATGGTTGAAACCAATCAACAAAAGACCCATTATCTACCGGATGATGCGAAGTTCCAGGAGGTTCAGCTTCGGTGGCGTGATGAGCAGCAAACGGGAGTTGACAGAGCACTCTACTCTGCGCTTCAACGTATTGATGCAAAAACGAACCCCGCAAACCGCCTCAACTCGATTCTGGGTAGCCTCCGGGGAGTGCCTTCAGCTTCTCAATCCTCTTCTCAACCCGGTCCTTCGGCACAGCATAGCCAAGGCTCAGTGCATGACAACCTGCCCCTTGTCGCCGGCCGTACAATCATGGAACAGCTCCTTGCGCTGCTCAGGTCCGACAAAGTCAAGAACTGGCGGGATCCTATCCCGGCTACCACGGATGTCTGGCGTACTTTTCATTATGTTGATCCAGCTGCTCGCCTCTGCGGAGGTGCTATCGAGGATGTAGCTAAGTCTTTGGCTGGCAAACCATTCCCGGCTACCTCCCCTCCGGAATGGATTTTACACGATCAAGAGATGGTCCGTGAGTGGCAAATGGGTTTCAACAAAGAGATGGTGGCTCGACAGAAGAGAGAGGATGAGGAACGTGCTAGAGTCGGAGCTGAAGCAAACGCCTTGCGAACCGCGTCAGCCAGTGCTGCGCCTGGCACGCCTGGCACGCCTGGCCAAGCTCCAACCAACCCCCAGGATTGGGCGGCATATTATGCTCAGCAGCAAGCATACGCCCCTTACATGGCTCTGCTACAACAGATGACTGGTGCTCAGCAGCCGGCTCAATCCCAGGCGTCCGCTGCTCCTGTGCAGCAGTCGCAAATCCCGGATAGTCAGCTCCAGTCTATCTTGGCCGCCATTAACCAGCCGTCGCAACCGCTGGCACAAGCTCCAGCCTCGAACGCAGCGCCTCCGTATCTGAACCCGAACGATCCATCTTATCAGCAGTACATGATGCTCAGTCAAATGGCCCAGGGGCAACAAGCTCCTCCGCCTCCGCCTCCGCCCCCGCCTGCAGCAGAACGAGACTGGGAACGAGACAGAGATCGAGAAAACCGTGAACGCGATAGAGAATGGGATCGCGACCGTGAACGCCTGCATGACCATGACCGCGATCGTGATGATCACCATGGCCAAGACGGCCG
>JAAVUK010000580.1:0-27277 GCA_014899095.1 Fusarium buxicola
CCCTTACATATGCTTCAATACTTAGCGGGAACCAAAATGCCCTTACTAAAATCCAGACAGCTAATCAGGGCCTATATCACATGCATAGGGGACAGTTCAGACAAGCGTTATCGTTGAGTGATTGAAACGAGACAAGACAAGCCGCTTAAGTTTTGAGTGTTAAGATAAAGGCTGATAATATTCTTAAATTCAAAGTGGTATTGAAAAGACATGATCGAAAATGAAACAATGCTTTGATGACAAAACAGTCTTGTCGTACAGTCATAATACAGAGATCAAACTAATCCTGCACTCCAGCAACTCCAGCGCTCCTTTCCGTCTGTGGTTTAATGTCCGTGGCCTGTCGTCACTCATTAGCATTGTCTTCATCGGCAAGTTCAACATAACAGGTGCGAGGATACTCACGTCCGAGGGATCGGCCCATCTTGGACATCTCCTTGGCCTGGTGCTCCTTAACCTTGGCCCTCCTGGAGTCCTCCCTGGCCTCAACCTCGAGCCTCTTGACATGCTCCCTGGCCTCCCTCACGCTCATGCGCGCCTCTTCGAGCGCGCGGTCAGCCTGGCGCTCAGCGTTCTCGGCGTTGCGCACACGCTCGCGGGCCTCGAGGACGGCAGGGTCTTGCTCGTTCTTGCCGCCAAAGTTCCGCGTGATGAAGTTGCCGCCGGTGCCGCGGCTGTGAGGGGAGCGGGAGGATGATGAGGAGCGGCGGTCGTAGGAGCCTGTGGAGTGGCGGGATGAGCGGTGGGTTGTTGAGGCGTGATGGGGGGAGGGTTCGCGGCGGGAGCCGAAGAGGCCGTGCTTGCGGGGAGGCTCCGGGACGGGCTCAGGGGCGGGTTTGGAAGATCCGAAGAGAGGCATATTGATGGTGGTGATGTAGTTGTCTTGGGTGTAGTCTTGGTGTAAGGTGATATAAGTCTTTGGGTCTAAGTCTTGAGTCCAGAACACAAGAGTATTGTATTGTGATGTGGTGTAAGTGATGGGGAGCAAGAATGAAACCTTCTCCAAGAACGGGGCAGCCGTTGGCCTTTTTACACTTCTCGATCAGTTTCTTGATGCCATGAATCTGAAGATCGCCAACTCTTGAAACCTGCTTTTACACATCCCTCGACGCTCACTCGCACACTGACGTCAACCCATGCGTGTAGGGTAGGCCCAAATTCCCAGGGTCCAGGCGAGGCGGGCCAATCACGGCGCGGTAATGACACAATGGGGCGCCAGGGCAGGGGCCGAGATTGGCATGGGGATCAGAGGACAGCGTCACTTATTTGGGAATGACGCAGGCGGTGGTGTTGTTGGATCCTGAAAGGTGTTGGATCCTTAAAACGGTGGTGAGGGGGAATTATTGACGACATTGCGACTGGGATGATTTGGTGAATTGAATTGACCGCAGTGCACAAAGACGACATTGAAAGCGGATGCCGTGCCTATTGGTCCGGAGGACAGCTCCTGAGATGCTTTGCCAGCATGGAGTTGTACCTCTCATGTCATATCAGAGGTGAGTGGTATCAGAGGTGAGTGACACTAACACCAAGCCTCAACGGAAGACGGCAAAGAATTGACAATACATCGTCAACTCAATGTGACACGGTCCTTGGCACAAGATAAACATAAAGGCGCAAAGCTGTCCTTAGTAACGCTTAGTAACGGAATAAGCTCTGATGGTTGTAGACCAACATCTCGGTCAAGATCTCAGAAAAAGTATCAATGTCCAGTCGACGAATCAGTTCCGGGCAAGGTCCCCGTCGACATCTGCTCGTAATCGACCGTCATCAAACAACGTGCAAGGGTGGCTGTGCACCTCGCGTCCGTATAGGCACGTCTTGGCCACATCATCAATTCTGCTCCCCCAGCACCTTCAGGCTAAAGGCTCAGCTCAGTCGTTTGGAATCTCATTAATATTGTCGCTAAGAAAGATAAACCCCCAGCCGAGGGTGAATGACAAAAACCATACATAGACAAATGGCATGTCGAGGGTGGTGGATGAAAACATGCGACTCTCCCATAACGCGTCCCAGCCTACTCCTTCCCATGTCCTACATGCAAGTAAGACTCCAACTACATAGGTCGGACAAAAACAAGAGGAACAGAGACAACAAAAAAAGCAAACACTTGAAACACCAAAAAGTCCCTATGTGCATATATGCCGCACTCGATATGTACAGTGAAGTCTCCAAAGGAGGGTGGGATAACAAGCCGGTCGACGGCCGAGACGAAGTAATGGATCCCCTGCTCTTCTGAAAAGGGCGCGTATCGTTGATCGCTCGGGTTCGTGCGGGGTTGGCTCGTATTCGATATAATGCTCGTCTTCGAGGTTCGAAATCGGCGAGGATAATCGTATTGCTCAGACGAAAGGCAGCCGGCCGTTTACATGACGGTGCACTTGCTCTCTTCGCGGTCCTTCTTGACACTCAATGCCACTCGCGCAGCCTCGGTGAAAGCCTCATTGACGCCCCGATTCTTCATAGCCGAGCACTCGAGATACCGGAGTGCACCTATGCGTCTCGCTACCTCGAGGCCTTGGTCGTAGTTGATCATAGGCCTCTTCTCTCGCGGCTCAGCTGAATCACCCTCCTCCTCCTCGCCCTCGCCCTGCTCTCGAAGATCGCACTTGAGCGCAACTAGGACAAGCTTCACGCCCGGGCAGTTGTCGGCAATCTCTCCCACCCATTTGGACTCGACGTTCTCAAGTGAGTCCTTGCTGTCGACAGAGTAGCAGAGCATAATCAGGTCCGTATCGTCTGAGCGAGCCATGTTAGTACGCTGCGCAGGGAGGCAGTGAGTACGAGGCATTACCGTAAGAGAGAGATCGTAACCGGTCGAATTCTTCCTGGCCGGCGGTGTCCCAGAGAGAAAGTTCGATGTGCACATTATCGACGAAGATGTCTGCGCAAAGTGTTAGCAATTCCTCCTCGGGAATCTTGGCCAAGAGGCTCGTCATGTCGTACCGTGGACGTAGTTCTCAAAGACGGTGGGTTCGTAGACAGTCGGGAAATAGCTAGGAACTGATAAGCCTCTCATTCCATAGCGCTCCTATCCTCAGTGCGGTGACATACCCTCTCGTAAAGACATTCAGCAACGAAGTCTTTCCACAAGCACCATCGCCCCTAATCGACGCAAGTCAAGTCAGCGCAAGTCCAAGAATACTCGGAACGGACGGTGGGGGCCTCGACGCACAGCAGCACCAGCTTACGCTGGACGGTCTTGGAACCTCCGCAAAGAGCAGGCATCGTTTCGAATCGGTTCGTGTGTTGATGGTGGTGTTGAAGAGGCAGAGAGAGAGAAAGAGAGAGAAATTCGTGAAAGTGAAAGCGTTCGGTTCGCCGCGATGGCGATCTTCAGTGATCTCGGTTCGTGCTCCTTGGAACCTTGCTCAGTGTTCAGAGAGTGGCGCGCTGGTCAAGGCTCAGGTCAGCGAGGCAATCGCATGCGACGGAGGAAGCGAGACGGACGTTGTCGGAGCGTCGAATTCAGGAGTCGAGTCTTGTGTCGAGAAGCGGTGATTGTCGCAAACTGGCCAGATAACGATCGCAGTGTTTGTTGGAGAGTATCAACCGCGACGAATGGCTTGCGCAAAAGGGCGAATTGGTGGTCAACGTACCGAGTAGGGGTGAACAGGTTGGGGGTTAGTAGGTAGGTCGACAGGGTAGGAAATGAGCCGCTGGGGCGAGGAGAGAGCGATGGATGAAGTCAGAGGCCAACAGGGATCTTTCTCCGGCTGGTGGAGATGTCCTCTTTGGCTGATGTAGCCTCTGATTGGCCACGGCGCGGGAATTAGCTTCAATACTGCGAGGCAAGCCAGCTGTAACTACAGCGCCTAGAGTGACCTGGAACCCGCGACCGAGAGAATGCAATACTTGGCTGTCCGCTAATAGTTTGGGTTTACCGGGTACTTTAACCATGGATGCGAGGCGAAAGCTGGTGTAATAATACTTATAAGCTATGCATAAATCATCAAGGAGTCTCTTTTATATACCATCGTCTTTTCCCAAGTCTCATGCTAAGTTCGACCTGATATGTTCGATGACGGTTCAAGGCCGTTTGAGGCAAGTACAAGTACCTGAGAATCCATGGATGGATTCTCCGCCGCTGAAGGGTGATGAAATCAAGCAACCTCCACTAAAGCCACCAGGTGCTGTATGGCTGTCCCCCTGGCCGCCACTCCCACAGGCGCACGGAGGTACACGCCTCCGGCCCTGGCCTTTCCCGACAGGCGCTAGCCTCCTTATTAAACCGTTGCTTCTTCCTCGGCGCCGGTCCATGATCGCCCGCCTCAGAGAGGTCCGTGACCGTCCATTAGAGAACCCAGCCAAACCAAAGCCAAACTCCGGGAGTCTGGAGCTGCGCTTGTCCTGTCCCGTCGTGACGACCTAGATACTGTATAGTGACATGATGCAAGAATCTGGTTTGTGCAGTAACGGCGTCTCCGTCAGCAGAGATGGACATGCCGAAGCCGGGCTTGGTCGGTGGATTCTCCCGGTAGATTTGCATAGTGGCAATGCGTTGACGATTCGTGTGGCTTGGGCTGGCTTCGTAACTGAATCGTCATTAAAGTGGCTTGGCCACTTTCGTTTATATCTGCACCTTGGAGCTCGGCGGTATCAAGCGAGGGAGGCAACGCTTGCTGTAATCACGGCAGTTGGGTTAAGACATTGGACGCCAATATGTCCGAGTATTGGTTCAGGAGACACTCCGGTCAAGTACACAGGCTAAACTACTATATGGATCCCGTCGATTCAGACGCTGAATCACTGATGTTCAGTAACCCAAACATCCACCCTGCTGGCCGCTTTCTGGTGTACATACATGTGCAGTTTTCCCGACACTAACTCACACGAGGGAGATTGTTTAATACTCCGACAGCTGAAACATTATTGGTATCTTCAACGCCAAAGCCCGACTTGAACTTGCATCATCATAACATTCACTCCGTACCTAATCCTCATCCTTCTGGTACCCTCGTCGTGCCCCGCCCAAACGCTCTGCCAGGCCCTGGCTCCCAGCCTGCTTATGTAGCCTATTAACAAACCCTCGATCTCCTCCTCGCTCTCTCGCCTTGTCGTCCGCCTCCCTCAGCGCTCGCTCCCGTTCTTCCAGCACTGCCAGTCGCTTCTCTCGATCCACGTCCAGCTCTGACGCTGCCGACTGCATGGCTGCCAGCTTGCGCTGGCGTTCCTCCTCCTTGGCCTTCTCGTCCTCCTCATTGAATCGTGGCCTCCTATCGCGAGCCTCACCGCCGTAGCTTCGTCGCGAGTCTCGCCGATCATCATGCCGTCGTTCATCGCGCCGTCGCTTGTCGCGTCTGCGCTCTTCATCATTCTCTGAGTCGGCGCGTCTCCGTTGCGAGCGACGGTCTGGGGAGTAGTCGTCTCGGTTCCGTTTGTGCCGGGCTTCTCTTGAGTCGTCGCGACGTCGTGGGCTTCGTGATCGCGAGTAAGAGCGTCTCCGCCTGTGATGTCTGTCCTCTGGATCTGCGCTGCGATGGCGGTGTCTCCTTCGGTGTCTATCGTGTCTCTCCTCCCTCCTTTTTGACTTGTCCTTCTTCTCATCGTCGACTCCCATCGATGCCAGTAATTGACGTCGCTTAATCGGATCGTTCATCATGGCCTCGTAGGCGGCTTGCTCTTGACGCTTGATGGCGAGCAGGGGATCGTCGCGAACCTTGGCAGCTGTGTCGCGCGCCGTGTTGGCATTCTGGAGTGCCATGAAGCTCTCTTCTCCGGCCTGCTTCTCCAGCTTCTTGTGCTCTGTGCCCTTGATAATGTTATCGATTCTTCGCTTTCCAAGCAGGTATGCTTCGGTTTCTTCTGTGGTGCCCATTTGACCATCGTTGGGTCCTTGGTACATCCAGTCGACGCGATCGACGCGCTTCCTCCCTCCTGCTGCCTCGAGCTGTCGCTGCACCTCCTCCTGTGCGCGCTCCTCCTTGATTTCATTGATGCGTTGTTGGGTGCGCTTGCGCTCGGCGAGGGCCTTCTGTTCCTCGTCGTAGACGGCCTGCTGGTTACGCAGCAAGCCAGGGTGGAAGGACTTCTTCAAGTTGAGATCGCCGCCTCCCATGATGGGCAACTTTTCTGGGAGAACTGAGGTGGTGTAGTGGAAGTGATTTCAGATGAATAAAACGGTGTTGGTAAAACGAAGAGAATCTAATCAAGAGAGCCAAAGTTGCTGGAGTGAGAAGGTGTCGTGGGGTGGCGATGATTGTTGTTTGAGGCAGCCATCCCAGCCACACCAGAAAAGGTCTTATTGGGGTTGTATCTTATCGCTTATCGGGGCTTACCACTCAACAGCCTGTTGCGTTCGCCCATGAACATGAGCCACCTCTAAGCACAACTCCAGCCATTAAGTCCAGGTAAGATGGATTTGGCCCAGAAGGCTTCCAGAATTTTATTTGGCAAGTATTGAGCAACTCAATGATATGCGCTTCATAAGTTACATGCAGCTGAGGATCATACCCAATGCCACGCCTCATGCTATCGATTCTCATAGAAATTCACACCCAGCTCCTCCATACAGGTTTTCGTCTATGCCAATCGCAGCCAACCGTTGGGGTTTGAGGCAGTTCCAGTGGTTTTACATTGTATTGTACAGTCATGTCTAAATCACTCCGTGTCATACACTGAGACGTCGCTCCGTCTCAAAGACTCCCTCGAAGTCAACACGTAATCGTAATCATACATGGCTCCTCTCTCGATATTGGATTGCACCAATCCAACTCTCTACCAACTGGCCCTCTTCACGCCAGGCAAGTTTCCAGCCATGGCCTCCATTCGGAAGTTGTACTGCACTCGTTAGTCTCCATCGTTGTCTTCGAGCTCGGGTCCAGTCGGCGGCTTACTCGTGACATTTTGAAATCGCTCAGCACACCACGTCCCTGACCACCCATAATGCATCGGTTTCGGATCTGTGTCGGTCGGGTGTAGCAGTGCATCTGGGTCAACTGGATCTGGGCCTCGGCGCGTACTCGGGGAGGGAGGGTAGTGTTGCGAATGATGAAGCGGAGGGCTTGTCTGCGGACGCCCGAGTTAGCAAGAATTGTCTCAATTCGCGATACGAGGCCTTGATGCTCGCGGGGAGAGGAGTCGAGGGCTGCGGGCTACAGGCGGAAGGGAAAGGGTTTGCGCACCTCTCGGTCTCGTGCTCCTCAAAGACCTTGCGCTTAGTGTGGTCACGCAGGGTGCGGACATTGACGAAGCAGCCCAGGTCGAGCTTCTTCGCACGGAACATGGACATGCTGGGCAATTGGAGTTGGACGGGTGCGATGAAGCTGGCTTGGAGATGTTGCGCTCACGTCAAGCCAAAGTTGAGACCGATTTTGGCTTTTGCCGAAGAAAAGCCGGGTTGGCGTCTGCTCCCCGAAATGTTATGTGGAGTCGTGGCGTGAGCATCGTTCTGCAAGCTCGGTTCAGAACGAGATAGATAGATACCTAGGCATAATATTGTTGAACTCCCTGTCTGCGGTTTGTTCAACACATCAGGTACTGGCGAACTCACTGTAGGATTGAACTGGTACAAGACACAAAACCACTGAAGCGGTGCCTGATCATGACGATGCCGTACCTGTTCCTGATCTTGTAAGCGGCCTAGGGTAGGTCTTGAACCGAAAAGGTCGAGTTGCGTCCAAATCCGTCCGGGATCTCTGTGGTGTGGCTTGGGAATGTGACGTGACGCAGGATTCGATAGGATTAGATAAACATCAATGCTGATCAAAGTCTGAATTGAATTGAATTGCATGAGGTCGCTCCATTCCTTCAATGTCATGTCCATGGCAGTTCTTTCTTTATCCCTGATCGCGACAGTGAAACCGTGCCTCAGATCTTTCACCATCATCATTCTACTGGCGGCCCATCATGGATCCCAGTAGGGAAAACCTCCTCAAATCGGCTGAGCGACCGTCTCTCGATGAGAGCGAAGCTTCGGACACCTATTCCGACCTCGATGCAACAGACCACCTCAATAAACCTCTCGTTGAATCCCAGTCCGACCGCGTCCAGCAGCGTCGAGTGCGGCCAACTGGTCTTGTTCGAAAATGCCGCGCCTCACCCAAACGATGCTGCTTGACCATGGTCGCAGTCATTCTAATTGCCTGGGCTACCATCTCAGCTCTTGGCACTTTTGCCTGGAAGAAGATAAAGGCATCGCCCGCCTATGGACAGTCACCGCCCTGGTATCCCAGTCCGAAGGGAGGCACGTCCAAGAACTGGGAGAAGAGCTACAGCCTCGCCGCCCAGCTGGTGGGCAAAATGACATTGGCTGAAAAGGTCAACATCACTACAGGGACAGGATGGAGCATGGGCTTGGCTGTGGGCAACACTGGTGCCGCAGTCCATGCCGGCTTTCCTTCATTGGCGCTGCAAGATGGACCTCTCGGAATTCGCTTTGCCGACAACGCAACGGCTTGGCCTGCTGGAGTCACAGTCGGAGCTACATTCAACAAGAAGCTGATGTATGAGCGCGGCAAGGCTCATGGGCTGGAAGCAAAGGGCAAGGGAGTTAATGTCATCCTGGGCCCTGCTATTGGACCCCTCGGGAGAGCTCCCGCCGGCGGGCGCAACTGGGAAGGCTTTGGCCCTGATCCTTACTTGCAAGGCGTTGCTGGCGCCGAGACCATCAGGGGCATCCAGGACCAAGGTGTCATGGCTACCATCAAGCACTTTGTGGGCAACGAGCAGGAACACTTCCGTCAGTCTTGGGAGTGGGGTCTTCCCAATGCCCTATCGTCCAATATCGACGACCGGACCCTGCACGAGATCTACGCCTGGCCCTTCTTGGACGCCGTCAAGGCCGGGGTTGCGAGCGTCATGTGCTCGTATAACATGGTTAACAACTCGTACGCTTGCCAGAACTCGAAGCTGCTCAACGGAATCCTGAAGGACGAGATGGGCTTCCAGGGGTTCGTCATGTCGGACTGGCTGGCTCAGAGATCCGGTGTGGCGAGTGCTCTGGCTGGTCTGGATATGAGCATGCCGGGAGATGGTCTGATATGGCAAGACGGTGACTCCCTCTGGGGACCGCGTCTTACCCAGGCTGTTCTCAACGGGTCGTTGCCCGTGAACCGACTCAACGACATGGCCCTGCGAATTGTTGCCTCTTTCTACCAGCTTGGACAAGACAAAGACGAAAACAAGGGACCCAACTTCTCGTCCTGGACTTATGAAAAGATGGGAATTCTCGCCCCAGGAAGTCCCTCGCCTCAGGAGAGACAAGTGGTAAACAAGTGGGTGAATGTCCAACAAGACCATGCCCATCTTGCTCGCCAGATTGCTATCGAGGGAACCGTCCTGCTCAAGAATAACGGCGTCCTTCCTTTGAACCGCGATGGCTCGTTGGCCAACTCCAAGACTGGGAAGAAGGACGGTAAGATCAAGATTGGCATTTTCGGCGAGGACGCCGGTCCGGGCAAAGGACTCAACCACTGTCCTGACCAAGGATGCAACGACGGCACTCTCGGCTCCGGCTGGGGCAGCGGCGCAGCTGATTTTCCCTTCCTGGTCACGCCCGTGGAGGCTTTGCGCAAGGCTTTCAACAAGGACAAGGTTGAGGTCAGCGAGTTCCTCTCCAACAAGGTGAAGCACCCGAAGAAGGTGGTGGACCAGGATGTCTGCCTAGTGTTTGCCAACTCAGACTCGGGTGAAGGATATCTCTCCTGGAGTGGCGTCCGCGGCGACCGCAACGACCTCTTCCTGCAGAAGGGAGGCGACGAGCTTGTCGTCCAAGTTGCTAACGACTGCGGCGGTGGAACTGGCACGACTATCGTCGTCATTCATGCTGTTGGACCGGTTGTCGTGGAGAAATGGATCAACCACCCGCGAATCAAGGGCGTGTTGACAGCCAACCTCCCTGGCGAGGAAAGCGGAAATGCCATCGCAAGCATCCTCTTTGGCGACGAGAGCCCGAGCGGGAAGCTCCCTTACACGATCGGCAAGACTCTGGCGGACTACGGTGAAGGCGGCCAAGTCATGTATGTGCCCAATGGAGTCGTGCCCCAGCAGGATTTCAATGAGGGCCTCTACATCGACTACCGACACTTTGACAAGTACAACATCGAGCCCCAATACGAGTTCGGTTTTGGGCTGTCCTATACTTCATTCGAGTACAAAGACCTGAAAGTCACTAAGAAAGCCGCGGTACCTAATCTCCCAGTGTTGCGACTCCTGCGCCCTGGTGCCGAACCGCCCAAGCTTGACGACAAGATCCCCGATGTCAAGGAGGGCCTTTGGCCGAACAACATTCGGAGATTCAAGAAATGGATCTACCCATACATCGAGTCACCGGATGACATCAAGCACGGCGAATACCCCTACCCCGACGGTTACGATATCGAGCAGCCCCCCTCGCCAGCTGGAGGAGAAGAAGGCGGCAACCCTGATCTGTGGGAAACAGTAGCAACAGTCTCTGTAGTCGTCACCAACAACGGTCGCGTGGATGGCAAGGCCGTGCCGCAGCTGTACCTGTCCTATCCCGAGACTTCAAAGGTCGACCACCCCGTCCGGGTTCTGCGTGGCTTTGAGAAGGTGTTTTTGAAGAAGGGCGAGAGCAAGACGGTCGAGTTCAAGCTCAACAGGAGGGACTTGAGTTATTGGGATGTGAGGGAGCAGAATTGGAGGGTGACGGGCAGTGGGAAGTTTACTTTTGCTGTCGGAGAGAGTTCGAGGGATTTGAGGTTGACGGGGACTTTCCATGGCGATGAGCTATCTCGAAACGAGTGAACCTATCAGTAAAGGGCAAATAAAGGGAAGTTGACGCTGATGTTTTGCGGATATCTCACTCTCATCAATAGCCTGCCTGAAAGTTGGGTAAGTGGTTATGGTAGTACATACAAACCCTTTGACTATCTGATTCATGACTCCTCTCTCATGCACGTGAGTCTTTGTTCTTCCAACAAACAACCTCCCTCAGAAGTTTTCTGTACAAGCATCTAGTCATCCGTATGCGTCTTCCTTTGTTCCAACAACACAACCCTTGCTGACTTTCAACACATCACTTTGACTTTGACTTTGACTTTGGCGTTGGCTTCGGCAATGCCAGATGCTCCGGGGGAGGAGGAATCTTGGGGACAAAACTGTTCACCTCAGAAAGACGAAACCCTCCATCGTGCTCGTTGATATCCTTCTTGGCTTCGATGTCAGCAGGGGGAGTCAGACAAGTCCAGTCGATGTCCCGTACGACCGCGTCAGGCTTGTTCTGAAGACCGCGAGGAGTCGCAAACATGACGCCCATGATCCTGCTGGAACATGTGTCATACTTGGTGCGATTGAATGCGGCAGCGGCCCCATCGGGGCTGTCGGTGCTGAAGACGAGGCCGCCTCGGACGCTAGGGGGGAGCGGGAGGGACGCGCAGATGTTGGTGCGGGAGTCGTTGGGGGTGTTGCCGATGATCCTCAGGCCCAGGATGGCACCGTCTTTGTCTTGGAGGGCCTGTAGACGCATTGCGTCGACGGATTCGAGGAGGGGCCCAGAGTTGGCGAAAGCTTCGTCTTGAGGTGCCAGACTGGAGCGACTCGGCCGAGCAGACTCTCGTCGATGAGCAGTGTATGGCGTGCAAGATGCTCGACGGAGAGTTGGGACTTGGCTAGAAACATTGCGCTCGTATTCGGGGCGATCAGGGCCGGGGTCGGAGATCCGGGGTTGGCGACGCGGTCTGTGTGATTGATAGCCAGGTGGCTTTGAGGGCAAAGGGTGCATGGCGACAGAGCAGACTTGAGGTTATCACTTTCTTTTCCAGATTGGTGAGTTGATGAAGAGAGAGAGAGAGAAGTTATTTTGCATACACTTGTGTAAAATTTAGGTCCTGGCTGCCAGCTGCCGGCACTGTCAACGGCTTCACCATGACGGACCAGCACTGCCCAAGCATGAGTTGCTCATGGTAACTATGACTGGCAGTAAAATTATTTGTTGACTGCATTTCAGACTCACTCTCATGTTGTTTACATACAGACATGGGAGTTGACGAGGACAGCCATCACCACCACCTGCGATCCGCAACACCACCAACACAACACACTCGACACGACGCCCTTTCAAACTTCCAAGATGGCGAGCAGCATTCCTATTCATGTTAATTTCGACTCAAACTCTCACCCTGGTGAGAAGTTCGCGGTGCCCTGGATTGGCGAGAATCCAGAGGTATCCAAGCGTCGCGAGTACATGAAGGCCTTCTTCACCTGGATGAACCCAAAGGAGATGCACCGACATGACCAGCTGAAGGAAGAAGCTGAGCATGCAGTAACACTGGCCTTGAAGAGGGCCCTTTGGAAAGAAGTCGGGGGTAAATACTTCGCCTTCTTGGTGGACAAGGTCACCTGGGAAGGGTTCTGTAAGTACTCGCTCGGTTCAGGGGAAGGCATGGATGGCTTCAGTCTAACGCTTATGATAGTCGAACGCTCCCGCCCCTGCAGTCCTCCCTGGCCATGGAAGAAGGCTCCCAAGCCCGAGCCTGCCTCTGGTGAGGCTCTGTCGAATCGCTACCGCCAGCTGCGGCAAGAGGACGAAGCCAAGCTGCAGCCTCCCAAGCCCGTTGTCGCTGCACCCTCCACCACCAACACTGAAGTACTGGAACTTGGAACCCGCATCAAAGTCGAGCGACTCTCCCTCCAGGAAATCCTCAACGATATCACGCATGTGAGGTTGACGCACAAGGCAATCTACTCTCCGGAGGAGAACGACGTCTTCAACCGGATCGAGACACTGCTCGACAACAAGATCCAGTCGCGAGGCACCGGGTTCTCCT
Organism: Fusarium buxicola; assembly: GCA_014899095.1. Lineage (NCBI taxonomy): Eukaryota > Fungi > Ascomycota > Sordariomycetes > Hypocreales > Nectriaceae > Fusarium > Fusarium buxicola. The sequence continues at coordinate 12,729 of JAAVUK010000580.1, forward strand.
TACTGAGACTGCCTACTCCTCCTAGCGAGGGCGTCCCGATGGACGACCACGAGAAACATGCCGCCAAGGACAAGATTGGAAGGCTTGAGAGCAACAACTATCATCTCCGTACCGAACTGAAAGAGAAGAAGGCGGCTCTCGCAAAGATGAAGCGCCATTATGAATCGGCTCGGCAACAGCTGGCCGAGCTTGAAGACACTTGCAGTGACCTTCGCAGTAAGCTCCGGAGCAAGAAGACGCTTGACGACAACAGCCTGACTGCCCAGAAGGCCGAATCTAGACTGTTCTTGGCCCCTCCAGAGGACAAGTCCAGATCCGCCTCGGCGACGGCTGCATCTTACGAAGCGCAATGTGCGATTCGCAAGCGACCTCGACCCAACACGCCCGTCGAAGAGTTCCAGGGCAACACGGAGCAGCCCAGCGCAATCTCGACCTTTTTCGCAACGGCTGCCCTCATCTCTCAGCGTGTGAAGGTGGCCCTGGATGGAGAAATCAGCATGATGGCACTGGCGCCGGCCTTCGTCCCTGGTCTGGCCGACGGAAGTCAGTCTAGACGCGTCCAGAAGTTCTTCAACGAGGCTCCGCTGGAGACGTGGATCTGTTGCAAGGCACTTCTCAGCAGCGACTTGCACGCTGAACTCAATGGTGCTGGGTGCTCTCACCATGGTGGGAGCTCTCATCATGGTGGGAAATGCGACAACTTCATCATGGTCACTGCACAGAACAACGGGATGCGCCGACTCAAGTTCAAGTCTGTGCAGAGCAGCTCTCAGTAGCTCCCCCTTTGGCGCATTATTCCTTTTTCGACTTTGCCAAGTATTTCTCTGGCACTTTCTGGCTGTTCAACACTCATAATCTACCCCTTGAGTGCTTTATTTCTGCTTATTGTCACGGCTTGGATGGCTATTCCGCTTCTGCCTACCCACGCATCCGAGGTATCTGGTCCGACAGCCTTTCGGGACTCTGTAGTTTCTGGTTTGGAGTTAGGGTACGATTCACGTCTTGTTTCCATGGCTTTTTCCGTGCCTGCTCTTCGAGCTGATGGATATTATTGACCTCTCATTGGGCGTGCCTGCATGTACAACCGTGAGGTCAACGGCGGATAAGAGCTGACGTTGTTCTGTTTGTTAGCCATGTTAGATAGTGTATCATGTTCTCACAACATTCGGACTGCCCAATTGCGTGGAGTGATGCAATCACGATTATAAATAAACTTCTGAGTCGACGTGTATATTGATTGCTATAACGAAGTCGACTGTCTATGTCTATCCCGTCTATCCGTCCCAGTTCACAACCGCCTCAGTCACGACTTTTCAGACGTCTCAAATGTACAGCTCAAGGCGAACAAGAAAAGGTCTTCGGAGTGGTCAACTACCCGTGAGTGCCATGGTTACCGTTGGTGATGCGAGGGAGATACTGCCAGTACTCGGTTCCCGCGCTGTCTATAGCGACAAGGAGCCCAACCACATCGCCCCCCTCGCCCAGCGCGTCGTCGTTGACGCCGCGCTCGCTCTCGCAGTTGCTGCAGTGCTTCTCCGTCATGGAGTTCGCGGTCGCGCAGCGCACCGAGAGGCCGAGGGCCTGGGCGGCGGTGCTGGCGTTGCTCGAGGCCACAGAGGTGTGGCAACGCCAGTGGGTGTGGTAACTGCGGACCTCGGTGGTGATATCGGTGCCAGTCATGGTGAGAGTGCTTTTGGTAAAGGTTTCTCGAGAGATTGCCGAGGTTTGTGTTGCTGCTGTTTGATGAGCTGGCGTTGAGTGGATTGTGAGAAGAGAGTGTAAGCTCGTAGGACAAGCGATATATATGGAGAAGGGGGAACTGAAGCCTTCAGTGAATAAGTCGACTATGTTCTGCGGCTCGACTGTTGTTAGAGTGTACGCATTCTCGCAGTCCGTTGTTCATGGTGGTCCAAGTCCACTGTACTGCGCAAAGCCATCATTTCACATCCCCTGCTTCGCAATTAATCGCTGTCATACGTAAAGAACCAATGAGCAACAAGACCACTGCACGGAACTCGTGAAACGCATCTCTATCTCCACCGAACAGCCTTATCTCGGGACACGAGTAGGATGAGGATGGCTGCTCGGTTGGTCACTGAGTTGCGGCATGTGGCAGTGCAATGATATCCCCTGAGCTTTTTGACACTATCCCCGATGGCATGGGAGGAGCTTTTAGGAATCATAGGGAAGACAATATGCATCCTTGTAATAAGGATGGCAACCTCCTGGAACAATTTTATTCTCGCCATCTTTCTTAACTTTCTGGTGTATCTTGGGAGATTAGATAGACACTGAAGAAAGGGACTATGCCGGGACTTTCCCCTACTAATGTCCGTTCGCATGATGTTGATACCTATTGATCTGACAATCCCATGTCCAAATCATGCCTCAACACAACATCCTGTTCCTCTGTTGTTCCTGTTCCACTTCCCAAGACAAGAAACAGACGACTGGCGGAGAAATCAATCTCACTCCATGTTCTCGGCACGAGACACTCCCTCCAGTGCCTGATGATGAGTGCCTCCAATCCGTTCTCCGCATTCCGGGCAGCGGGCCACTTCCATGGGCATGCCGCACTCTCCGATCGCAAACTAAGCACACCATCAGAGTTAACAAGAACCGCCAGAAAGAAGAATAACCTGAGTAAGACTCACCGGGTGCCCGTTGACGCAGTTGTACCAGTGTCCAGAATGCGTTGCGATGCCCTGCCCCCCACTGACCATGGCCGACTTGATTGACGCCAGTTCCTCAGGCGTCACTTCTCCATATCGAGGCTCAAAGAGTTGGAGCATCACTCGCACCCTCTCTCTCAAATCATCACTGTTCTGGATTCTAGAGCACTGAGACAGCGCGTCGTTGAGTAGCTCACGGGCAGTGTCAGTTCGTTCTTCAACCTTGTTGAAATCCTTCGGCTCAGATCGAGATTCGTTTGTTTCTTTCCTAACATGTGCTCGCCAAGCGAACAGGCAAGAAACTCTTGCGAACGCTAGGGTTGCCGCGACGATAACCCGCGGGAGATTGGCCTCTTTGGCCTGGTTGATGAGGCTGTCGCAGTCTTTGAGAAACTTGTTCATTGATGGGCTCGACTGATCGACCAACCACTTGCGGATCAGGCCATCGTCGATTGAACCCTTCCATGCTTTCATGAGTGCGATGGCATCCTGAAGTTGCACTTCCTGGGTCTTGATAGCGACCAACTGTGCTCCGAAAATGATTTGCTTGTCAGGTGCTGGTGGCGAAAGCTTCAAAGCCTCTATCTGCCGCGTTAAAGACAGTGAATCGCCTGTAGACAGAACTCGAGATACCGCAATCGCGTCGACGAGCATCTTGACTGGCTGGTGGGCTTCGCCCATTTGATTTTCGAGGCCTCTAGCGATGACCCTCGTTCTCTTCAGGTCCGAGTATCTCTCCTTGGGCAACACCGGCACTAGGCCATCTGCATTCGCTGCATGGGACGAACGCGACGAGTCAAGCTTGGTCTCAAGTTGATGCAGGCGGTGTTCAAGAGCGTCGAGATCCTCCCGCCCTTTGATGAGAAAGCGCTTACAAATCTCATCCATGACAGCTCGGTTGATGAGTCGGTTGTATCGCTTTGTTGCAAACTGACGAATGGGCCGCTTGCAGTCTGGGCAAAAAGGCACGTTTCTGGCCAGGGAGCCAGATCCGTCCTTGATACCGTCAAAGCTGCCATCTTTGCCCCTGGTGTAGACCTCATCGAGACCGACCAAGCCATCCAGCGTCTCGCCAGTAAAGAAATGGCCGCATCCAAGCACTACGATAGGACTCTCATTCAGATCGACCTCAGCATAGGATCGAAACTCCAAAAGATCGACTCGGGCATCTCCATTCCCACTACACTCCTGGCAGTATTCAACTGGGCAATCCTCTCCGCAGAAACTGGGACATTGATGTCCGCATGTGAGCATTTTGGTGCATCTCTCATCACAAGGAAGGCGATCGCATGGCGCTGAACAAGGCATCGAACAAGATCCTTGGTGAGAACAGGACCAGGTGCATTTCTCGATGCATGGGGCACAGGCTTTATTACACGGAGAGGCGCAACCGGAATGCGGACATTGGACCTGGGAAGTGTTAGACTGATGCAATATAAACCTCATCGAGACTGAACAATGTTTCATCCCAAGTCGAAGGTGCTTACCTCACACGGTGCCTGACAACTCCTGCAAGCATCCCCGGCGTGACAGCCCTGAGTGCATCTGTGATTGCAGGAACCGTAGGGGCGATCGCAGACTTTGGTACACTTCTGATGCTTGGAGTCACCGTCCTCTTGCCGACAGGTGCTGCAGGAACCTGGGCACTGGTGACCACAGGCTAGGATCTCAGTGCAAGGCTGAGGGCAGAGGAAGGTCTGTAGAGTGACATCCTTGCAGCAGTCCACAATAACAGAATGGCCGCAGTCGGGAACTCTTTTTTCCATTTGAGCGGTACATATGGCCGAGGAAAGATCCTGTCTCTGGCAACAGGACAAAGTTTCCTTGACATGGCCACAATGAAGCTCAATGTCATGGACCTCGGCCTTGCAAGGACCACAGTTCTCTCCGCAGAGTCTTAGGCACTCGTGATCACAGGTCTTCCGTACCCGGGGACAAGGCTGTTTACACGAGAATGCATCGTGCATCGCTGCTGAGTGACATCGTGCCTGGCATTTGTGACCACAGGGCTCCAGCCGTCGGGAACATGGTAGAATGCACCCGCCTTCGGGACTTTTGATTGCAAAGTCTTCTGGCTCGGCACACACAAGAGGCGTATCCGCATGCCGAGGGCAGCACAGTTCCAGTTCTGTACCCACGGCGCCAGCCTGAGAGAGTTGGTTGTAAACGCCGCACCACATGGGCACGTTGAGGTATGTTTCCGAGTTTCCAATCAAGTACATGCCATGCTGAGCGCGGCTGAGAAGCACATTGATACGATTCTCGGTGCGCAAGAAACCCACTTTGCGCTGCGGGTTGCTGCGAACCAACGATACGATGATGACCTTGGCTTCTTCTCCCTGAAAGTTATCGACCGTAGCTAGGCGGATGGTTTGGAGTAGTTGCTTCTTCTCGATTGACTTCTGGGCACCGTCTTGCGGCTTTTCGTTACCGGCGTCGCCCGCACCGTCTTCGAACCCTTCATGTGCCAGTCGCTCTAAATCTCGGTCGCTAAGACATATCTCAAAGTCTTTGCTGAGAGCGGCCTTGAGCTGCTGTAGCTGACCCGTGTAGGGTGCAAGAAGAGCAATGTCTTCGGTCTTGTACTCTCCTTGCCGGACGAGGTGACGCACCAGAGCTGTCGCCATATTCGCCTCCCATAGGTTGCTGTGGGACTTGACACGAGTGCCGTCGCCTCCCGTGTCCTCCATATGGTTGTGGTCGAGCCAGAAGAGATTCTGGCGCATGCCAATCACATTCGGAAGTTCAAACACGCTCCCATGATCGTGAAGGTTTGGGTAGACCCTCCTGATGAGCTGCGAGATCTCTGGTCTCATCCTCCGCTGCACGTTAAGCTGTGAGAATGGTGCGGGAACAAGGCCGGGCTCGCCGATGGCCCGCCTCTCAAATTGACTGCGGTCTAGTTGCCATAGCTTGCCCGAAGCTGACTCCAAGCTGAGAGAAAAGTTGTTGATCTGTGGTCGCAGCTGTTTGTGATCGCCAATCTGGATCAAGTGTTCAACACCTGGCATCAGAGCAGAGAGGATGTGAGCTTCCATCACCTCGGCTGCTTCCTCGCAAATGACGACTTTCGGCTTCAGACTCCGCAGCATCTCGATGTTCCGGGCAAGAGATGTGGTAGTCATCCCCACCACATCAGCTCGGGCGAGGGTTCGCTGATTGACACCTTCATGAGTCCTGTTGATTGTTTTGCGTTGGCGCTCGGATTCGTCAATAGACTCGAAAAGTATGCGAACCTGAGCGTCTTGCTTCTGTTCAAGCCAATGGTCCACCAGAAGCCAGCGCTCTGTTGGTGTGAGAGCATGGATATTTTGCTCAGCCCGTCGAACAACACCTCGTGATACAGGCTCTGTCGAATGTCCAGCTTCCAGCCAAGACCGCTGCCCAAGCCAAGCTGTTAGGGGATCTTTGCTGACCTTTATGAAGCCATCTTCGTCCTCTCGCTTGAGCTGTCGATATATGTTGGGGTGCTTGCGGGACAAGAACTGCTCTAACCCTGTCCAGCTGGGTCCTTTCCGAGCTTGATGCAAAGGTCCCATTGCGTGGCCGGCCGTCTTGATGGAAGATTCAAGCTCGCTATAAGTTCGGCCCAGTATCTTTGTCTCAACCCTTGTCTTTGGGGTCTCTCTGCTGACAACTCGGAGGTTCTTGCCGTCGAGCTCCTCGGTGACGCTACGGCCGCCGATCCGGATGATGGCCTCGATTCCCACATCAAGAAGATGCTTGAGAAACTGATCCAGAGCGTGATTAGTGTAGCAGCTGTATTTCATGTCAGTCTCAAATGCCCTGTCACTGCACACGTCTGAGAAGAAACTCACATGATGAGGATTGGCCCCAGCTTCGCTTGTTCCTTCACAGCAAGCAATACTCTCACGATTTGAACACCAAGGTATGACTTTCCAGTTCCTGGAGGGCCTTGAATGAGTGCGTAGTTTCGCTTGAGGGCACCGACTAGACCAAGGAATTGCCCGTGGTCGAGGCCTGTAGCATCCTCCAGCTCTTGAAAATTGATCTCCTCAGTCGCCGTGGGATCCACATGGATGTTACTATTTCCATCCTTGGTAATGCAGCCAAGTGGGAAAACAAAGCCTGTCTTCCGAGCATACAAGGGCGGTGGCATGTTGTCGTTTCCGATAGGGCCTGGCAAGATCCATTCCTGAAATGCGATGTGGTTCTCGCGTTTTATTTTCTGCAGATTCTTGAGAATCGGCATGAAGGTTTCGGGAATGACTCCATTGAAATCGACCAGCACGCCTGTGGTTTTTTCCCTGAATAGTCGAGTGAGAAGGGATAGGTCACTCTTCTGGTGAGTTGCAAGCTTGACTGTAATGCTAGGGGCTTGCCTGGATACAAGAGCGCTTTTGCTCAGGTCCGGTTGACCACGGCTCTCCTGCGTACTCTTGACGGTGACTTGAAGGAAAAGGATGCTCTGGTGGTCGGCTTCGGAGGATACAAAGCACACAAGTGTCCCTTCTCCCAACCGAGGAGATGCCTGCCACCAGGAACGCTGCTCTGAAGGCGACTTTTTACGAATGTGAGGCGGGGCTAGAAAGGATACAACTGCTTCCAACCCTTGCCTCTGGTTGATGGAGATGCGTCGAATAATCGAACAGGTGTAAAGCTGTGCCTGAGTGTCTTTGTTGAACACAAGGCCTTTCGACAGATCATCTGATGCAAGGATGTCGCGAAGAACATCGCTGACAGGACCGACGATGTCATGCCTGACAAGTCGAAACGTGGAATCGATGTATCGCTGCATGGGATCTTCGAGGACGTGTGGGTGAAGGAAGTTTGTAGAGGGCAGATACTCGGCGCTATCGCTGGTAATCTCTCGGTATGTTGGGAGGATTACGATCTTGGATATGTCGGCGAAGTCATTGTCGTGTCTGCCGCCAGGAGTCTCGACCTCTTTGGGGAAGGATGACAAGACTGGCCGTGTATCGTTGTCTCCGTCAGGCAACGCTTCGGCTACAGCAAGGCTCCCTGCTGCGCCAGCAACGACTCGCTTCATGATATCCAGCCGGCCTCGAAGTGCTTCGAGGTCAGCACCAGAGGAACTCTCACTGATCTTGCCGATCAACTCATCGAGTGAGTTCAAAAGCGCCGTAAGGCCACCGCAGAACTGAGCCCGGGGAACCCTGTTCATGAGTTCGTAGAACGCCTTCAAGACGACTCTGGCAATATTCAAAAGAACCGAATCAAAAGAGCTGGGGAGAGCCTCAGGGCTCTTCAACGCTGCCTTGCACATGCTGGACAGAAGCTCAACTCCTCGCTCTCCATTGGTGCCACCAAACAATGCATACATGGTGCCCACGTAGGGATCGATCGAGAGGCAGCCGAGCAGGGAGGGATGTGTGATGGTCTTGAGGAAAGTCTCGGCGCAGCGTAAACTCTTTGAGGTGAAATAAGCCATTTGAGCTGTCTCGTTGATGTACTTTTGCCCGTTGAGGTCGTCGCTCACAAGGTCCTTGGCGAGCAACTGGTGCTGCTCCTGGCTGTCGCTGTTGAGAATGCTGAGCGCCCCTTCCCAGACCTCGAGAGCGTCTTGAGAGCTGGCCGAGACGTTTTGAAATGCATGGTATTGGTTCTTGCGCAAAAGGCTCTTCCATTCGTAGTATCGCTCGCGGGCTTCAGGGTCGGGATGAGGGTCAGATGAACGAGGAGAGTCTGGCTTGCGAGAGTCATCGGCGGCGTTGGCGATATCGTGAGAGAATTTGCATTTATCTCCGTGCCTGCACTTTCCTTTCTGAAACTGGAAGCAGGGTTTGTTGCGAATCCTTTCGTTGTCTGGTCCGTCTCGCTGGCCTGCTCCCCAGCCGTGAGGACGGCTACCTCCACGCCATCGGGGCGCCATGGCAGGTGGAAGAACAGCGGAAAACGCGCTTGTACTATGTAAGGCCACGAGCGTCTATAAAAGGTATTCGCGCGTTGAGTAGGGCTCTTGTGTGTGAGATAGATGAGATCGTAAGGGAAAAGGGAGGTTGTTTTGTGAAGGGTCAGGGTAGAAGATGAGGGAGGGAAGATGCTGGGCCTCAGAGTCAAGCGAAAACCTCCATCATTCACTGCTGCAGGCTGCTGCCTAATTTCCTCCAGCCCACCGCCTTTCATTGAATGCGAGTTGTTTATTGATGTAGCTTGACAGTGTTTGCTCGGCGGCCGGCCTCCTGCAGTGTCGGATCTGTTGGCTCCAAGCCAAAGGCACCACACCAAACGGAAGAATCTCCAAAGGCTTTATGCCTAAGAAACCAATTAAGAAGCTGGAGCTTAATATGACATAACTCACTGGAATCAGTTATCTTAAATTCGGCTCTTTCTTTTTGTTGAGCTCGGCGCCATGGGCTACGGCTATCATGCGTGGATCGCAACGTACGAACCACCAGACTTCCAAGAATTGCTTCTGCAAGAAGACACTGACTCAAGCATTCTAAATAAAATACCAGGGTACTCCCGTCCAATGTTTCCTACATTAGTTGGCCTCCAACTATCTCCACCATTGCATCACACAACCCAGCTGGTTTCTTCCAGCGACATGCAGCTATGCCCCAAGAAGCAGCAATTCTCCAAACTTCACCAATACTGCGACAGCTCAGACGTGTAGATGTCGAGTGAGGTTCAGTTCTATGGACCGGACAGAGAATGAGGCGAACCTAGCTATAGCTTGCGCAAATGATGCGCCTAGTGGTGTAAAGGTCTCGGGATTGGAGATGATGGCCTGTGCTGAAGTCAAGATCTTGTATATCGAGGAAAGATGGACGTTGAACAAGCCGAAGACCCTCGGGTGGAGGCATGCTCGTCTCGATGCTAACATGCTTGAAGTGATTCCTCGTTTGCTTCACTTGGATGTTCTTAGTACACAATATCGGGTCGTCGGAGGGTGAGGTGCCAGTTAATCTCAACTTGATCCCTTTCTGATACTTCTGATGAATAGGCTTCAAGAATATCGTCTAGGCACTCAAGACGATAGTACTAAACATGATTGACCAGGACAAGAAACCTATGATGCCAGGTCGTCGGCAAACTATACCCGAGCTCTCATCTCATCCCACGCCGCTCCTGCACATACGGACCCTTGCCGCATGCTTCCGGGGAGCGAAAGACGATTGGCTAGCGCAGCAAGGGTCGCTGCATGTCAGAAGTTAAACAGTAATCTTATTTCAACCCGGCTATGGCGGACCATCGATAATAACTGCGTAAACGCGGAACTTCGCTCTGAAAATACTGAGAGTTTAGGAAAACAACCGAGCAACACAGTCTTGAGATTCAATGGCGACATTTCTCTCCTTGAACACAGCATCTTCGGGTGCCACTCCCGACAAGGGGACCGCCCTATCATCTATCAGGAATAACGCAACCTGAATGATGCAATCAAAGACGTGCGATTGCGCAGTCCGAGGGACCCGATGAATTAATAATGCTGTTCTACCGCGTTTACCTATTTATGTATGGGTTGTCCCGGTATCTTTACCCCAGATTTTTAAGTCGTAGGATAGCAACACCCTATAGGAAACAAATAATTCAGACAGACAGCAACAATGGGTTCCCAGGCTCAGACAGACATTACCATCTACACCCACCACAGGTGTCCTTGTACGAACTAAAACCATTCACAGCTGAGACCGGTTGCTAACTCGACCACAGTCGCTCACAGGGCGCACATCGTCCTCGCGGAACTAGGTCTTCCCTTCAAGGAGGAGATCATTGACCTGGACACCCCCAGGTCTCCCGAGTATCTCAAGATCAACCCCCGCGGTCTGGTGCCCTCCATCTCCTACAACGGAGAGATCATCACCGAGTCCGCCATCGTCGCTCAGTTCTTAGCCGATACCTTTCCCTCCACTCTCCTCCCGGCATCCTCGGACCCCAAGGGACCTCTTGTTCGTGCTAGGATCAACTTCTTTACCGATACATGGAGCTCCAAGATTCAACCCACCATCTTCAAGATCGTCTACCGCGCGACGTCGGAAAGCTACGCCGAAGAAGCAGCTCAAGAGGCTGCTACTAGCATCATCAAAGAGATTGAGCCGCTGCTTGCCAACGCGGCGCCTTTCTTTGGCGGCAGCGACAAACTCACGTTTGCCGAGGTGAGAGCCTCGCATTTCTACAAACCCAAGAGCCGCAGCAACTGACATAATAAACAGGCCATCGTTGGACCCTTCATTATTCGGCTCTTCACCTGGACCAACATTGGAGAGCTGCCTGCCAGTTTCCTCCAAGCCCTCGAGAAGAAAGCCCCCAAGTTTTACCAATGGGCTCAAGCAGTGAGCAAGCACCCCAGTGTGCTTTCCATCTACGAGGAGGACGTGATTGAAGACGCTACCAAGAAGAGGATCGCGAAGCTCAAGGCTGAGGCGTAAGCAAGATAATAAGAACCAAGATTATGCACACCTGAACTTGAGCCCGTGAGCGTTAGTCAACGGCTACATCAGCTCAGAAGCTATGGGCATTGCTGGTTTTGAGTACTCGTACTGCGGCATTCAGGCCTTGATCGATGCTAACAGTCAAGAGTATGCACGGGACGGGATCAAGGGCGTCTTCGCAATCGCGCAATCAGCTAATGGGCAGCGAAACATATCGCACAAAGAAAACTTTATAACACTTGGCACGCTTCTTGTATGAAGCTTCCAAGGCATCGACCCAGTCATTCCAGGTTTCGAGTGCAGTGATTTCCTACCTTTATACTCGCAGGACCTGCGCGCAAGCTCCTATGAACTGCGTGCGGACTGTGTACCAAATTTCGAGCCATGAGTCACCGCTTACAGTTCTAAAAACTTATGACTGCAGGATATCGTGATTCACTTCATGAAAAAGGCTTATCAATGAGGGCTGCGAAACTCATTATCAACGCGTTCTTTGTCTCCTTTTCGCCTTCTGAGTGGCCAAGATGTCCAGGTGGGGTGCAAAGATCACCGGCCACTGGCAAGGCAGACATAATTAGTAGCTCAGTTATGGTGCGAGACATGCCCCAAGCTGTACCAATATTTATGCCCGCTAGGTACCCCTGCCCAGAACGCCAAGCCACCGTACGAATAGTAGCCCATGTCTTATTAGTTCCGTTCGACTTCTTGTCCCTGCTTTTTACCAAGCTCTAATTTTAACCCTCACGACCTTGCACAGTCCAACAGCGCTGCAGTCCAACAGAGACGCGGCTCAGCAGCCCGTGGCGTCTCTAATCTTTGATCCGAGCTAGAATCCTCCCGGCAAGCCATTCCCGCCCAGCCTTGGCACCTCCGAGTGGAGGACCTAGGCCAAGGTGACACGCCCGGCTCATGATATCGCGGCGACGGTGCGGCCTTGGCGCGGTCAGGGAGGCGAAAAACCAGCCTAGGATCTGATCTGGCTTGAAATTGCAGGTCCATCGGTTCAGAGCCGATCCCAAAGTTGGAGATGGCCTCCTGAGTCTTTGAGCTTTCTCTCCTTTCTCACTTGTTTCTTGTCCTTTTCCTTTTCCTTTTTCTTAATTTCTTTTGGTTCTGCTCTATCCCAGTCATTCATTCCCTGCTGCTCCGGCTCGTCTGAGCAGACGAACCTTTCATTGATACCTGTCACTCATTTATCGCTTGAGCCTTTCATCGTCGCGACGCTCGTCCACTCCTTGACAGCAAGCAGCAGGCATTCACTCTTTTGCTACTCACCAACCAGACTCAACACCATGCTCTCCCGCCATCTCCTCTCGGCCGCCGCCATCCTCGGCCTCGCGGCCGCCCAGACAACTTCGGACTGCAATCCCACCAACCAAACCGACTGCGACCCGAATCCCGCCTTCGGCACCAGCCACCTCTGGAACTTCAACAGCACTCCCTCCATCGATTTCTGGGACGGCCACGTCGGCCGCGTCGTCTACGATGAGAAGAACGGCGCCAGGTTCACAGTCGCCAAGCAGGGCGACTCCCCTACCATCCGCACCAGTTTCTACTTCTTCTTCGGCCGCACCGAGCTGCACATGAAGGCCGCCCCCGGAAAGGGCATCGTTAGCTCCATGATGTGGCTGAGCGACGACCTCGACGAGGTTGACTGGGAGCTTTTGGGCTCCAACGACACCCACGCGTCGACAAACTACTACAGAAAGGGCGTCGCCGACTATACCAGGGCTGGCTGGCACTACATGAAGGATGGCATGCAGGAGGACTATCACAACTATACAACCACCTGGACCAAGGATCAGCTGAACTGGTATATCGACGGGGAGCATGTGCGGACGCTCAACGCCAAGGATGCCAACAACACCGAGAATTATCCCCAGACGCCAATGCGGCTGAGTATCGGAATCTGGGCAGGCGGAGATCCTACACTGCCTGAGGGAACCCGCTCATGGGCAGGAGGCGGTCAGTTCTGAATGCACATGAAGAATCAAGAATGTCAAACTGATGATGATTATAGAGACCGAGTACGACAAGGGCCCGTTCCACATGTACGTCAAGAAGGTCGCCGTGGAAGATTACAGCACCGGAAAAGAGTATGTCTACGGCGACCAGTCGGGCAGCATGGAGAGCATCAAAATCGTCAAGTGAGCACACACAACCCCTTCCCCCAGTCCGCGAGGCTAACTCGATTCCAGGGGCAACTCAACCGCCTACGAAGCCCTCCACCGCGTACCCAAAAAGACCAACTCGGAGAAGTGGGAGGCACTCCCCACCGGCACCAAGACAGCCGTGTACGGCGGCGGCGCGGCCGTTGCTGCGATCGGCGTCGGCGCCTTCGCCTTTTACTTCTGGAAGCGACGACAAGCCGGTGCCGGCGAGGCCAAGGCGGCCAATGAGAAGGCTGAGTCTGAGAGGGTGGACCTGATGTCGTACCGGGGTGGTGAGGACACGACGAACCAGGGCCATGAGTACAGCTCTGGTGGATGGCAGAGGTTATAGGCCAAGAGGTCGGAGTCCAAGTTGGAGACGATCCTCATCGCCGTCTGAAGGAACGGAGACATCCGATGTCCTCAACACCTCGCCAGCAATCGCGTGAATGTTTCACTGTTACCATTTCACTTGAGCATCCTTCTTTTTTATTTCCTTTTTAATCGGCATCTGAGCGTAGATACCTGTACAGGTTCAACTTCATACTTATACGGGAGCATTTGCGGCAGGCTCGGCGTTACATGCGTATACATCCAGGCGTTATCTTTCAGTCAAAATTGATGTCACATATACTCTGCATAAGGACAATGAATCTCGGCAAGATCAAAGTGAGCCTTGTGACAAAGACTATATATTCCAAAGCTTACCATAATTCATCCTGTTTTCCCCACAATACTTTTGATGATCAGAGTTGATCCATCACTTGAGTAAGCCACTCAAGTGTCCCTAGCGTCTGTCACGCTTTGACTCTCACTCATTCATATGTTCCCATCAAGGACATGGCATGCCATCTTCTGAATTCCCTCAGTGAGACGGATACCAAATTCAGACGGCCGAGGGATAACAGCGACCTGTTGTGCTGCCTTCACCTCTAGTGTGGGGTATATTCTCCCCATCGGGGTAGCAGCAACGGAACATTCTAGACTACAGGCTTACAGTATTTTTCAAGTTCGGTCAAACCGAACAACGTGTTGGTCGCGAGGTGGTGGTGGCATACTACCTTAGCTCGACACCAATGTCACAACAATGTCAAGCGTGCCGGCAGAAGGGCGTATTCTCCGCTCGGTATTTGTAACTCTAGCATACCGGTGTTTAGTCCGTTTCATCGGCAGCCAACATATTTAAATAGTCGTCATCTGATAAGCCAGCTAGCTGTGTTATGTACCAAAGCAAGAGCCATCATAAAACCCAATAGTAAGCGTCAAGCATTAAACTCGCTGTCTATTCCACCGTTCCTCTCAATTCCCCTTGAACCTCAAATTTCACTCACTTAACTTAATCTCGCTTCCACTCATCATGTCCCTCACCT
>JAAVUK010000581.1:0-11930 GCA_014899095.1 Fusarium buxicola
GGGTGGGCTGTCTCGGGCGAGCGAGGGCTAGATTTGTCGCGCGGCTGAGAGCGAGCGTGCGCCTTGTAATTAACTGACGAGCCACAAGACGACGGCAAGGCCAAGCTAAGATGGTCCGAGCCCGGAAGCGACCGCGACAGCTGAGGAAACGTTTTGTCAGAAAAGGGCAGGGTGCAAGAGATCCCGGTACTAACACGGGATATTGGTGAAGTCGATTCGGCTGGCGAAAGACGCGTCTGACTTTCAAAACAATTGCTTGCGAGCAATCGCGTGTATGTGAGGAGCACCTTAAGGTAATCGCAACGCCAGCTTTGACTCGGGCCAAAGTATAGAGGCGAGCGTGAGGGGGAATGAATAAGCCAAGGTTGGGGTGAGGGAATCGGATAGGTGAGGTGTTTGTGCCGAATGCGTGAATGGGGGAGTGAGGTAGATGAAAAGGTTAGGGTAACGCGGCAACGCACGCGGCCGTTGTTGCGCAGTGGGTTTTTTAGGCTTAGCAGCTTGAGCTCGAGCTGAAAAGAATTAAGCTGAGCCGTTGGCAGCTGTTTACCAGTTGCGGTAATAAAATTCGCGGCTGTCAGTAGCAGTGCTGGAGCGCGAGCACACGAATATGGACGCAGACTTCCGACGTCGATGTCAATGATGTCGCAAAGATGGATTGTTAGTCGCTTTAGCAAGACAGCCCGGCTGGAGTAGACGATATGATGGTCTCCCGCGTTGTGCGTTGCCGTTTGGGGCGAATCGGCAGGCGTTGAGCGAATCGCAGAACTCAAAGCACGCGGGTGCAGAAGCTTGTTGTCGGACCTGGCTCCAGCTCAAAGCAAGGGCAAAGCGTTTATCGGTTGCGGTTCGCGGGAGCGGTTGCGCGCGCGTGGGATCCAATCAAGGCAAGAATTGCTTGCGATTTGTGAATGGCCAGCGAATAACCAGACACAAATAAGTGTTTCGAGGCCTGGGACGAATCTGATTGCTTGTTGAGTGGATGAGGACAGGAGGATTGATTGGCCGTGAAGGAGAAAAGGCCGCGAGGAGGACGAGGAAATGCGACGAGATGATTTGAGGGGCGGGATCCAGACTCTTTTTACACTTGTGACTGGCTGATTCAGCCCTGGGGTGGGGCGGGGCGGTGGCTGGCAAGCTTTCAGGTTGGTGATTCGCTGTCATGACGTGATGCAAGGAGGAAGCATCTGGCGCGCTGTTTAAACCCTGAAACAGTGGAGGTGTGCCATTTGGGGACGGGAGTGAGGTGGCTGCTGGGGGGGTGTACATTACCTTCTCTGGCTTCCCACTACAAGGAAGGTTAGGTTGGCTCGGACTTTGGGCTCCGGGCGGTTTTCCGCACTTCCAGTGGGAATTCACGTTTGCCTGCGAATTGAGGCTTTTTGTTGGCTGCCCATCGATATTCATGATCAGGCAGTTTCGCTCATTTGCCAGTTTGGAAGTCATGATAGTCTCGGGTGCACTCCTTGTCCCTGCTTCATTGATGGCAGCTGCAGTGATGCCGTGATCCGTTGTCCCGAATATCAAACCTCATCCCTTTTCTTTTTATCTGATGCGCTCCATGTTCTACCTCACCCCAACCCCGCTCTTCGCTCAACTCTACCTACCTAAGATTCACTGACTTGAGGAACGCAGGAATGGGGGGTTACGAAACGCTCCTACTCGCAAAATGGGGTCCCTCACAGGAGTCACCCTCTTTGAGCTTGTGTCGTATTGTCTTGTTTTTGCCTCGTTTCTGGCTTGCTTAGCCACTCTCTTTTCCCTCTTCTCTCGCTCTCGTCAGACCGCCTCTCCTCGATCATCTTGGCTACTTTTACGTTCCGTTATTCCCATGCCTAGGCGCCTAGGCAGCAAGATCAAGCAAGTTGTTGCGAACCGCTGCCCACAGTGACGCCAGCGCTCACAACCAAAACTCAAGACCGCCAGCTTTCTTCACCCCCTCTTTCTTGTCGGCCGATCGACCTCCATGATGGATGGTGGGTGGATGAGCTGGCAATCCGGCTCGGGGACTAAAATTAGCCCCAAGTTTCTTACCTTCCGAAGGAGGATGGGGGCACAAGACGGCGTTGCTGAAGCTAGAAGCTGAAGCTTGGAGCTGGAGCTCCAAAGTACCGGACCTAAGGTGAGGTCAGAGGTAGCCTGGTCTCGATAAGCGGTGACCGGGCGCGCCGTTGCAGTTGCTCTGTCTGTTGCCGACGTGCTGCCGTTCGATGTGACTTGTCTTTCCTTTGAGTCCTATTGCACATCTTCCCTATCGATACGCTATCGATTTCCACCCAGGCGAGGCTGGCTGGACGGAACCTGAACCACAGATCCTGGGCCTGGGTTAAGGCAGGCCTCACTAAATCCATGACTTTCTTCCGTGCCGTGTTGCTTGTCTGCTCTCTTCGGTCTTGGTTGGGCTCCAGTGCCGGAACCGCTCGTGGCGTCGGGTTTCTCGAGCAGCCTACGGATAAATCACACCCAGGACCAACTTGACGACAAAATTTTGCCTCCTTTGGGTCACTTGCTTGCACAGCAGCGAAACGGGGCAGCAGGCTGGCAGGCTGGCATAACAGCCGCTCTGGATCAAGAGAAGGGTCCAAGAGACGAATGGCAAATGTCGGTGTGTTTGTCTATTGATGGCGCTCGCAGAGCCTGGATCCGGCGATCCGGACCTCTTTGTCACTGGTCGCATCTCACCAGATACGTTTTCCAGCCTCGTCTTTAATGTTGCCTTTAGCCGTGGTCTCTTTGGCTGTGACTTACATGGCACTGCACCTCGTTCCGCAGTGTCGTTCTGCTTTTCCCGAGAATGCGAGAATGTATCCGTGCTAACAGAGTAGCTCCACAGCTCTCCGGATCTGCGTGTGCTCTAATATGTATTCGTATCCCTACCTGCGAGAGCTGCCAACTGCATTGATGCCAACTTGAAAACGCCCGAATTATAAGTGCTAAGACTTGAAGCCATCGATTGCCTGTTGTTCATTCCAACGCAGAGACGTCTGATTCTCGCTTCTCATGGCACTGCCGTTCAAGCCCTACGGTCAAGACCGTCGACGCCTTAGTTAGATGCCGGCCGCAGCAGTTCGTACGTGAAAGCTATGGAGTCGGTGAGTGGCCGTGGATCCTAGGCTTGTGGATCACCGGTGGCACGGCCGTAGCACCTCGTTGGGATGTGCGGGACGACCTGCCGAAGGGTCCGTGGACCTCTGATGTCCATTTCGTGCGCGGACGCAGCGCGTACGTACTCGGCTTTGAACGAGTTTGGTGACTGATGTAATGTGTTGACTCACTGCACAAGTCAGGTCAGACTGGGAGCGAGCTAGAGCCTAGTGATGGGAGTGCTACGTTGGTGCGCTGTCGGCTGTGCTTCTTCTCACGCATCGCATGCCAGCGTACTGTACATACACACTACACAGTCATATTGCTGGCCGTTATAGTCGGGGCTCCGTGTTTCGTACATCTCGGATGGTGGGGCCTGCCGCGTGGTGGTGTGTATGCCAGTGTCTCTGGCGTCGTGAAGGTGGTGGTGATGGCGGTGGTTGCAGATGCATGTGTGTGGTTGGGTAGCTGTCACAGCTTGGATGACAAAATACACAGGAACTGCCATTTATGCCACAGCTCCTCTAAGATACACAAGTTTAGGAAGAAAAGGCCCAGCCCCCATCATAAGACCGGCGTTGATTTTAAATACTGTCATACTACGGATACGGAGTACAGATATAATCAAGGGCCTTATACTATCGGTTGGGTCTTCTCTCCCTAAACTTGCGAAGTCTTAAAGGAGCTACGTATGGCATAAACGTAAATGGCTACATAGTATTCGTGTTTTTTTGTCACCTATCAAAAGCATCAAGACTTTAGGTGAGGTTGGGCAGGTTGGCAGGGGACCCCTCCCTCCACTGCGTCTGGCCAGGCTCTCAATTTGAAACCGCTGAGAGAAAAGCATCAGGACAAAAGAGCGTCTCCAACACGCCGAAGCTTCATGGATCGATTGGGCATGCAACAACGCATCGATCGTTATTTAATCTTCCGATTGGTTATGCAAAGGTCGGACATTCCATTCAACAGAGTTATAACTTTGTGTTCAGAATTCTTGGGCCATGACGCATTCCATCACCGTCGCGATCCCCTTGCCGCATGTGATTGCGGTGATGACGGAACAAGTGCGCCATGCTTTGATGGCATCCCAATCATCCCACATCGCAACGAGATGCAGGTAGCCGCCCTGAATGATCTACGACAGCCTGGAGGCCCAACGTAGACGAGCGGACCCCCTTCTTCTGAGCCTTGACACGCTGGCGCAACAACTATTGAAAGTCGCTGGAGCTAGCAAGGGCCAAAGCATCGCATCGCATTGCATCACAGCCTGATGGATTGCATCGATGGACTGCATCGCTGAACTCGGTCTGTCCGCCTCATCTTGGCCTTATGTCGGTGTGAGGTCAAGACCCTGGATTCATTAGGCTAGTGAGTCCCTTGATGAATGCCTGCCTGCCTGACTGTATGTACGCAATCGCAAAGGCTTATCCGTTCCCGCGGCGCCGTAGAAACCTACCTCGTGCTCTCGAGTTGATGACTTTGTATCCATCAGCCCATCTATGCTGCCAGCCTAACACCACCTCAACCCTTCTCCAACATGCCCTCAGCGGTTGCCGTCTCTCTCCGTTTGAGAGCGCGACTTTCACTGCCCAATAACTCAGGCAGCCTCACCGTTTACCCAGTTGTTGCCACTCGTTCCAAGCCCGTATTATCCTGCGGTCTTTCCAGCCGCATTGTCAGCTTCGAGGCTCTGACGCTCATCACAATCCTCTTTCATCATCGCCGTCACTATCACAACGACACGATTCATGTCCCATAGGATAGGTATCACTTACAGTCACAACTCCACAACTCGATTCTGGAGCTATTCTACTCGGCGCCCTTGGAGCTAGGCCCGGGTCGCACGCGGCCGTCATATACCCGAGCGTCCTACATCTCGTCTTCCCACTCCGATTCGCCGTCACATATCTTGACATTGCCCAATGCTTTGCTTGCGCGCTTAACTCGTCCACTCAGGCAAGGCTGTCATGGTATCGCGTCGAAACACGTCGGCTCCTTTCCCAAAACCGCAATTAGCTCCCCCTGTCTAGCCCAGCTTTGGTGACGAGCCAGCGCCCTTGCGACCTCTTCTCATTTGTCGCCACCGCTGCGCTCTGAGGAGCTCTCATCCGAGCTTCGCGGGGCGAGCCGGCGATCGTCATCTCCGGCAACCGTGCTTGAGCCTTGTTGGAGACTGCTTGCTTCCATCCTAGTCCGGGGTGCGCCGCGATATTCCCGTGTGATAACGCTCTTGGCTGCTTGTTAAGTATCACACTCACGCTGAGTCTTCAATTTGCCCTCAGTGATATGTTATCAGCTCGTAATGTGATTATGATCAATCATGGTGCCATCTCGCCCTTCTAGGGTGTGCCCTTCTAGTCTAGATGACATATATTTTTTCTTTCTGTTTCGTGACTGTGGGGAGGTCATTACGAGGCTCGGCTTGGCTTGAGTGCAACTTCGGCCGCTGTGAACCCTGCGGGGTCCTTCAGAGCAGTCCACAGCTGACTCTATCGAAACTCAACCTGAGTTAAGCTTAACCACTAAACAGGACGAATAAAGACACCATAGAAACAAACCGGTGACAGACTTCCCAGGCCTACCACTGGGAACACTCTCATCCAGGGTAGAAACGTGGAAAGGGGACAGGTAAGGGTTGTAATTTTCAACCGCGACGGAGATGTAGGGTAGTCATTATCACTGAAAGACACTCGCCATTCCTGAACCTGGGGGGGAATCGTTAACATTAGTTGTCTTGTACTGGGAAGGGAATAGGTCCCTTGGACGCTTGAGGAAATGCCAGTGTACGGGGAAAGCATGATCGCTGAATGAAGACACTGCTCACTTAGAGTGTATCTCTCAACCATCGGCAGAGATATGAGGACACTGAACGACCAATTTCCAGCTCCCCGTCGACACCACCGTAACTACGAACTACCCCTGAGACACCTTGATCATACATGCAAGCTAGCCAAACAGAGTATCTCCAACTGGGATCTTGATGTCAGTCGCACTGTCAATACACGGCAAGCAAGCACCATATTGTCAACTCCCAGAACCGGCAAGGGGGTTTGTTAGCAATATATGCCTTAGCCATACATCCATATCGTAAAACACGACAACGGCAGCATACCAGCAGGACATGGGCACATCGCGGTGAACAATTTAATGTGCCGAGTTGTGCTCGGTGTACCCAGCAAGTCTCGTCAAGTTCAGCCAACATCGCTGAGATTACTAGCTTCAATTGCTAGAGTTTCACATGCGGTGATTCGTGGAGTTGCCACTAATACCGCCAGTAGCCGCTCCCGCATGGATAACAAGCAAACGCAGGAGGATAAAAGAGCGTGAACTGAGACAAATCGACTTGAGGCGGAGTACAGACAAAAAACACCGAGATAAACCCAGTAATGACATCAGGAGATAGGAAGCGAGAAGTCAAGGAAAGAGAGGGACGAATGGTCGCAAGGCGGTGCGAACGATGGTCTGTTGATGGGCATAAACCGCAAATGTCTTTCCAAAATCCTTTCCGCCACGACGGGTTCTGGATACTCGTACAGCTGCCACGTCTCACATTTTAACCCAGCACCTGCTCAGCCATGGAAACTAGAAGGACACCACGTTAGCCTCCAAGCTCACGCCATACCGATAATCCCAAAAGGATGACTTACCGCTGCTACCAGTGTTGTCCGGCTCGACATGCGCCTCCTTGACCTTGCCATCCTCCACCTTGAGCGCATATCGCTTGCCTCGCATGCCACCGAAGACGGCGTAAGCGTCAAAGCCAAGGTCTAGATCTTTGGTGAACTCGCCGGTAGGATCGCCGAGGAATCGGATCTGTGCATATGAAGTTAGCCAGGTACAATTGGAGATCGAGACGGGATCCAGTCGTCTCATATGCATCAAGATTGACTCACTCCAGTCTGCTTCGCGGGATCGAGCTGCTCACCCCAAGCCTTCATACTGTAGCATAAAAGTCAGCTTCATGCCAGATCGCTGCAATTGAAGGATAGTTTGAATCAATACTTACACGAAGGGGTCGTTGACGGACACGACAAAAACCTTGCCAGCCTCATTGAGCTTGGGATGGTTGATGTACGACGGGATATGCTTGCTGGAGCAGGTGCCCGAGAAGGCAGCAGGAACACCGACGATGTATCCGTTGGCGGAGCCGAACTCCTCGGCGAGGTTGACCTTGTTGCCGGGCGAATCCTCGACAAGGACGTCGAGACTAGGAATTTCCTGGCCGACCTTGACGAAAGCTCGAGGGGTAGAATGAAAGCTGCGGGCGACAGCGGGCCTGGTGAGAGCGACACGTCGGAAAGCAGCTCGGAAAGCCATGACTGATGATTAATTGAAGCAATAGAGACGCTCTGCGATGTTCGTGGAAGACGTGGGTTGCCAATTGGGTCTGGGGTTGTTGGTTGAGGTTCGTTGCGTGGAGGTCGGAGCTTGAGCTTGGGGCCGTAGAAATGACATCACGGGTTGTGAGCGGACGATCCACCGCGCTAAACTCCCACTGGATCGCAACTCACTCTGGGTTGTCTCATTGTCAGCTTCATTGACGCTGATTTCAATTCCATTAAATTCCTTTGTTGAAGCTCTTGTTTGTGCTGGTTGATTCAATTGTTGGGCTTATGAGCTGCTCATTCTGTGCTTGCGTTGGAAACATAATGAAATGGTATGGTATGGTATGGATGCATCAGCCCTGGTGTCAAATAACCTTCAATAAACATTCGACGAATCACTCTTAGGCTCACTTCTCAAGGCCCTAAGAGCTCTGGGTACCTTGTAGACATTGTGGAAATTCGAGTTCAAATGGTGCTTTCTTCTGTTCTGGGATCTATCTTAGGTCGGGTACCTGAATCTCATGGCGATGCCTTAGGTACCGGGTGCCTGCCTACCTTTGCTCCGTCTCTGCCAATGCCCGCACCTGCCGTATGTATTTCCCAGTTTGTTATTCACATGGGATCAAACAGAACATTTATCCATCCTAATCTAATCATTGAATCCACTGGACGCCGTCTTAGACTCAAAGGAAGCTCAAAAGCAGCACTTTTGTCTCTTACTATTACTCCTCAAGCATCTGTCGCCAAAGAAACCCTATCTCTTCCCTTTCCACGACACAAGAGACACATCTACGGCACCCATCGCCAAACCATCACCCTCCCATATTGTCCAGCGAGTAACTACCTTCATATTATGGTGGATGATTTACCTCGCTCGGCACAAATCATGCCTCACGATTTGACCGATAACATGCTTAAGCAGCCGCTACCCGTTCTCATCACCACGAAGCCGCCTTGGGCTCAACACACATACATGGTGCGCATTATTGATTTGAGAGGCAAGTCTCATGGAAAACATGAAGATACTCCTTCTCCCGAGGACACAACACCCGAACTGAACTCCGATATTGAGAGTGGAATCTTCATCCAAACTTCCAACAAGGCGGTTGGTGGCCTCCTTTACATACCTCGTCAACAGCCAGGCTCTTCCAGATATAAGCTCCAGATCGAGAAATACGTCGACCTACTGGACAATGATTACTTCGACTCTGAATCCCCTATTGGCTTCATTTTCAAAAAGGACTTCCAGAAGAGCTTCCCTAGTATACTACAATCTATCCCACTACCTGATTCGAGTAGTCAAGATGTTTCCATCGGTGGTGTACACTGGGCCGTCATCGACCAAGATTTCCCGCCACTGAACTCGACCGACTAGGTGACGGCCGTGGTTCAGGTGATGGGAACAAGAGGCTTGCTAATCGAAGACGAGCCGAAGGATTGGTACATTGAGGAGTCGGGCGTGTTTCATGAACGAGGTCGCGAGGAAGCGAATGTTGGGGACACCATCTACGTTCAGTCACCTACACTTATCAGACTGCTGTGAGAGGATTGAGATTACCCTAGGTGGCATTTAAGGACCTCGTGGAAATGTGAATTTGTCGCATCTATACATATCAGGCCGGGCTCGGAGGCAATAATAAGCATTAAAGCGCTTTGCATTCTACCAACTCAACTGAAGCTTCTGGTTCTCGTTGTACTGATTTCGTATTGCACGATTGTAGTTACCAACTCTGTCGTATCGAGCCTACGCAACCCTTTCTATAAGTGGCGTGCTGATCTTCCAAATAAAGAAGGAAAGCATATATCGCTATGTGCTATCGATATTCACATGCCAGTTATAGTGTCAATGAGCTCAGCATACGCATGTCTTTCCAGTCAGAAAAGGGACTTTATCGAATGCAGTTAAACTATTGGCCGAGTAACCCCTTGCTTATACCAAGGATTCGACGGTGAACACGGGATGTAACAACTGAGGGCATGGATCATATATATACCTGTACCTGCCAACCACGTCAGTTAGGCCGGGCATGGACAAATTACGCTCGCCCCCATTATTAAGCGGTGTTCGTTTCATATACCTTCAAGTTTATACGGCTCGATCGGAGCCCTAGAGCTGGGGTGACAGGGGGAAAGCTTGAAATGAGGGAGGAATCTCGTGCTGCCCACTACGATTGTCATGAACAATCACGTGTGCTCATTCGATGGGATCGAGAAGGTGTGCAAGGTGCCTCCCTGCGTATTCAACCTGTCACCTGTTGTACAGTTGCCAGCTGAGAACAATTGAAGAGCCGAAACTGACATGTACTGTACTTCGACAAGGTTGCGTTGCAGGGCTCACATACTCAAGCATATTTCTCCTATAGGCTCGACTAAGTCGGACAACTGGGTCACATACATATGCGCGGCTGTTTAGGTACGTATGTACAATATGTTGAAGCAGGCAATTTCACAAGCGTAAAAAGCCGCCGGCACGTGGGAAGTGGACTCGCCTGTTTGTGGGTAGAGGAGTAGCATCCCGGACTTGGATGCGGGTGAAGTCAGAAATGACAAGCGTTGATGTGGGTTAAATGACTTCTCACACGGGACATTCTCGTCGACAACGGAGTCTAATATGCCGGCAAGGAATGGGCAGCAGGCGATAGGAACCTTTGCTTCTTGACAAGCAACATCATGATGTCAAGACGTTGCTCAGGACCCGCTGGGAGAGTCGCGACCGGCTTGGCGATGCATCTTGTCGTGCATGTTCTCCGGAGGCGTTGGGACTAACATTGCTAGTCCACAACCCGCTTTGACGTCTGCTTTCTTTTTACTTCGGGCTTCGGACCCGACAGGTTGAGCTGCTGTATGAGCTGAATGCGTGGAAGCTATCCGTACGTAGCTTGAAACTCGAGGCTGCTAAACCATCGTGTACTTGGACTCTCCTTATCTTCCTGTTGCTGAGATGGGCATGATACATACCTACGAGGAAACTCACGTACAATGTTACATACAAAGGCAGTGTGGCATAAAGTCGTCTCCCAACGAGTAATTGATGATTGGCAGACTGAACGCCCATTATCCAAGCATTCAAGCCATCTAGAGACCATCAAGCATTGGCGTCGTCTAGGCCCTGAATTATATTAGCCACCTTCGAAACCACCCCGCAGCCACGGCGTCTACACGATCACGATCACGATCAATTGAAGACGTTGGTTCCTCGAACAAGAACGGCATGGCACGAGGCCCGTGGCAGCCTTGTCGCACATGGGAGGCCAAGTGGTAATGGCAATGTCATTTGTGATGATGTTCAAGTGGCTTGACCTATTATCTCGGTGGATAAACCGGCCATGGAGTTTTTAAGCAAGGCCTGGCAATGAGGCTTTGAGACGAGAATGTGGGGGAAGGTTTGCACCTTGGCATGCTAGCATGCTCTTTGGGGACGACTTGTCACGGCATCTGCCGTTTTGGCCAAGCCATAGACGACGGTAACGGGAATGAATGGCGGTTTGATGATGCGACAATTTACTCGTTGCAGGAAGATAACTGCACCGTGAGGATGCAATCTTGGAGAGCGTTAAACGAAGCCGAGAGTCTCAGAACGAGGACCTACTACGTAAGATCATCAAGTGCTTAGCTTCTGAGCAAGCACATACATACAGAGTACATGCCTTGAAATAACAACAAGTTGATCCTCAGGGTTCTGCGGCCGTTTCGTTGCATGGCGTTCTAATCGTGCTGTTTGCTAACCCGCCGATCGACAAGGCTTCGAACTGGAATCGCCGCCCGCACGACAGGGAGCCTGGAAGCCGGGTAGCAAGGGGGCTCGCATGGCAGGCCGGGGAGTCTCTTGCCAAGAAGGCACAGCACGGCAAAGACATGGATCCCGGTGAGGGAGAAGAGAGACAGATGATGCGAGACATGCAGAAAGGGATTGATTGCATGCGGAGCGTCTGGAATGGTTGGACACAAGAAGATAGCAGTCGAGAAGGCTTCACTGTGGTTGAAAAGCTTGGACCAGTGGATTTGCGCTAGAAATTTCATGACGGAACACCAATGAGAAGAGAATTTGGATAAATGGCCTGAATTGGGTGGATTCCTGGGGGCTCATGGAGCTGATCTGATTTTGAAGACCGTAAGCTTCGCTACCCACATTATGACCTCACTTGGTCACAGTGGTCAGGCGAGATTGGTCGTTACAAGGAGCAATCTACGAAGGTCTGAGCTACCTAGAGCATTACGGAGTACGGAGCACGGAGATGTAGTAACTGCTAGTACGGAGTAGCTGTACGGAGATTCATGCTCAAGTACAACCTTAAACATCACCACCATTACTTCGTATCATTATCACCAATTCCCCTCCTCCGACAATCCTCGCACGCGTTGCTCCGGGCCCCCCTCCAGCATCCCACGCACGCCGGCATCCACAACGACCCGTAAGTGTGCATAAGCACGGAAGCAGGCACTTTAATATTGGAGCCTTGCACCCCGTGCCTGGACGGAGTTGGTGACCGGTCCAATCTGCCCCTGGCTCGGCGAGCAAGG
>JAAVUK010000582.1:0-15871 GCA_014899095.1 Fusarium buxicola
CCCGAGGGCTTCACCGTCGCCCTCCCGCCCAACGAATCCATCCACACCTGGCAAGTGACGCTCGCCGCGCCCCCCTCGACGCCCTACCACCCAGGCAAATTCGGCATCGTCCTCTCCCTCCCCACCGACTACCCCTTCAAGCCCCCCGTCGTCAAGTTCGCCACCCGCATCTACCACCCCAACGTGACAAACGACTCGCTCGGCAACATCTGCCTCGGCCTGCTCAAGCCCGACTCCTGGAAGCCCAGCACCAAGCTCCGCGCCGTCCTCGAGGCCCTGAGGAACCTGCTCGAGGAGCCGCAGCTCGATAGCCCCCTCGAGGAGAGGATTGCGCAGCAATATCAGAGCGAGCGGGAGGCGTTTGACAAGGTGGCCAAGCAGCACGTGGACAAGTATGCCATGGGGGAGCCCGTTTTCCCACCTGTCGGGTAGAGGCTGCACAAGAGTATCAAGAGGCGCCCGAGAATGTCAGAGAGAGCCCGAGGCGTAACATGGTATTGGGATAGCCTCATCCCGTTGAGACTTGGCGGAGACGTCATTGGGCATACATAACCTGGCGGGACGAGGGCGCGGAAAGGGGAAAACATTACGAGCAAAATGAACAAAACATGGTTACGAAAAGAACAGATGAACCATCGGTCTCAGCCTGTATTTATTCTTGCACTCCTGCACAACAAACCTCATGAGACGTATAAACAGAGCACTTATTGACAATCACAATCAGGCATGATGAAATCGTCTTTCATTCCATTGGGGTATCAAACAGTATCCCCCCAAATCTACTCCTCAACAATACTCCGCCATGCACCGCTATACAATCCATACATGTGTCCCCTTATCTATATGAAACAAAACAACTCTTGGGCTTTACCCTCACATCCCCCCGTCCCCCTTCCTGCGGGAGCTGTCCTTTACCTGCCAAGGTGCTCGGGGGTGGTATAGTGCTTTTTGTTCTTCTCGCAATGCAGCCGTAAGCCATCGTCATTAGGTATAAAACAAGGTTCCCTTTTTGTGTTCCATTCCATCCAGTCCATTCCAACCGTCCAAAGCTGATCCCTCCCCTCTCTTTTGTGAGACATAGTAAACAGCCAACACCTGAAGTATTGTGGGTAATTGAAAGATGTCGAGACTTTTAAAACAAGAAAAAGGGAAGAAGGAGCAGAGAAAAAGATGAAGAGTAAAATGCAGATACAATGCCGGCTAGGTCAAATTACAAAGCAATCATGCCTTCCGTTGAAACGCCATCCCATGATTAGATTCGGCGGCTCCGCCACCGTGTCTCGGTGTGGGATGCTGTATGCCGAGGCGAGAAAAGTAGATATGAGTAAGGTAGGAGAGTAAAAGAAGGAGTGTGTGAGTGTGAGTGTGAGTGAGTGTAAAAGCGCAGTGGGCGCCTGGACATCCTCCAGGCGCATCACAGCCCTGTCGGAGACCGCTTCTTCCCAAAGATAGACTTCTTGCTGCTCTCCGTTTCTGATTGCGCCACGTCCCAAGTGCCGAGGTTCTTGCCCTGACGTATTCGGTCCAGCTGTGCTTTGGCTCGGCGTGCCTGGCGCCGCTCGTCGATCTGGACCTGGCTCAGGTGCCCAAAGCCATTCCGCCGCTTGAAGCATGCCTCCATGAGCGCATTGGCGTCAACCAGTCGCCTTGGCATTGATTGCACCACGCCAAACATCTCCATTGGGTCCGTGACAGACTTGACCTCGCTCTCGCCCAGCTTGAAGATGGCCAACGCAATGCGGAACAGGGTCTTGGAGCCTTCGTAGAAAAAGACGTCCCACACTCGGAGTGTGGTCTCAATCGGAAGAGTCCCGATAAAGCAGCTCATGAACCATGCCGTCATGCAAAGCGTTATCGGTGGGAGTCGGTCCGTTGGCGTCGACATGCGTGCAAGCTCCTTACGTCGTGACCGGGTGAGTCGTAGCGATTTGCTCGTTGATGGCCGCGAGTTGGGTTCCGCCTCGAGCTCTCCGCCAACCTTGTCCCAAATGCCAGGCATCGAGTTGCGCATCTCCGTCATGAGCACGCCGAGGTCAATCTTGGAGCCCTCTAAGCTCATCTCATGCGTCCCTGGGAGGTAAATGCGTGTGATGACATTGAGCAGCCAGAAGCATTTCTCCTCTGTCTTGACGAAAAGGAGCAAGAGCCCAGCCAAAAAGTTTAAGCTCTGACAGTAGCCGATTTGCGGGTTGTACACGGCAAAGGCGTGAAGCACACGGCGTAGCGACGTGATCATAGGCGGCTCCCCCTCGGTGTGTGGTAGCGTCGGGCTTGCACTACTAGTGGAATCCGCCATGGTCGTTTGGCTTTGCCTAGCGCTACTTGACGCTGTCTGCGCTTCACCAGGCGGCTTGAAGCTAATATTGTCAGGGAATGTGCGGTGCAAGTCCCGCTCGATAGCCTCAGCATCAACGTCCTTGGGCTGCTTAAAAGTCAGCTTGTCGTAGAGGCCCGAGTGCTGGGCGAGGATGGCCGGTCCGCCGGCATAGTAGAACCAGGCCGCGCCGCGCCATTCTGGAGGAATGCCTTTGCGAACAAAGCGCTTGGTCTTTGCATTCGGCGCGGGAAATCGGCTGGGATCATCCGTCATGAGAGCGTTCTCCTTGAGGTAGGCGACCCACTTCTTCCGTCGACGGGCCAGGTACTCGGTGTAGCCAGCATTCCAGGTGTCGTATTGCGTTCGGCTCACGTATTGGTTCTCCTTCTTGAAGCCATATCGATCACGGGAATCGGGATCTTCGGGCTCGACGGGCGCTGCAACGGTGATAATAGGGGGTTGGGGTACAGGTTCAGGAGCGGGTTCGGGATGGTGTTTAGATGCAGGGGTCTCGGGATGTTCGGTGGGCGCAGGTGCTGGGATAGGTGGTGAGATGAGCGGCGAAGTAGGTGTCGAAATAGATGGAGAGCGTGTAGTAGCAGGGTCGGTAGCGGAGGGAGGTTTCTGAGATTTGATCGACGGCTCCGAATCCAGAGACTTGACCGAATCACGCTTATCGGCCATCCCACGACCGTAGTTTTCGGCGATATGGGGTACGGAGGAGGTAAAGGCAGCAGATGTGAATATCATCTTGGACATTCGAATCTCGACATCCAAGGTCGAAGCAGATTCCTGGTTCGAGCGCTGAGGGAAGTCTTCGTCTTCAGTAGCTTCTATGATGCTCCGGCGCGGCTCATTACCCGATGGCGATGTGACTGGGCGAGCATTCATAGTGTCGTTGTAGTCAGAGTGATTGTCGTCGTCGTCGTCGTCGTCGTCGAAGCCTTGCTCGTACATGCCCATAACATCCTCAAGACTCGGTTCGTCGAGGTCGGCGTCAAGCTCGTTGTCGGCGTCAGCTTCAGGCTCAACGTCGCCTTCTGGGCCAGGGTATAAGGAGATGACGGAGCTGTCCTTGGTGAGGACGCTGCTTCTCTCCGTGACCGCCGTGCCTGGAGCAGTTGACTCGGTGAACTGAGAGCGAAAGCTCGAACGAAGCTCTTCACCACTCATCCAAGGGGCAACGACAGGGCTCGGAGAAGCCGAACCGCTGTTGTGGTAGCTCAAGGGCGGCCGTGCGGCAGATGATGTCGCACCATTGGTGGTGGTCCTAGCACGAGGCGGTCGCGGTTCATAGAAATCGTTTCCGGGCGGGGAGAGGACCGAATGGTAAGTGGAAGAGGATTGACAAGACGAAACTGAAGGACCTCGGGGACGTGTCGGAGGCCAAAGGGGATGTTGGGGGGAGGTAACAAGCTCCAGGTACTGGTCAGCGGGATTGAAGCTGGCCAGGGGGGCATTTGAGGCGCTTGGGGCGGGCCGGGGCTTGGCCGCGTCTGTGATTGGCTGGCGGATGCTCTGCTTCCGCGGCCGCGAGAAGTTCTCCACGGGCGTTAGAGGGCTGTCGTAGGCGCGCAGGTCAGCCAGTGACGAGTTAGATGCCAGAAGAAATGTCGGAGAGGTGTTTCGAGATTCGACGGGCGTGCTTGCGGCGGTGTCGTAGGAGAACGGTGAGGGCGAATAGGGAGTAGGGTCGAACGGCGAAGCTGGGCTGGACACTGATGGCCCCAGTACAAACTTGGAAGGATTTGACAGCGAATCCCACCGTGGTGACATCGGCAGGGGCGGCAGCTGCGAGAGCGACTCGTCCGACGGTTCACGTGCATGGCTGTAGGCAGCGCCAAAGGGCACAATGTGTACGCGGGGAGATGCAAGCGGCGATGAGAGAGGCGAGGTTAACGGCGAGGCATAGGGTGAAGCATCGCTGGCTGAAGCACCCGGCACGGCACTGTTGTCGCTGTCTCGTAGTCGGTTTTCGTGCAGGGAAAACTTCCGGCGGGTTGCATTTGGTGAGCCCGAACCGCCGGGAACAGAAATGGCGAGGGGTGCCATGGTTTCGGGACCTTAGCGACCGAAGGAACGGAATGCTGCTGCTGGGCGCCAGAGGATGGCAAGAACTTTGGTCGCCCAGCGGGGAGAGGCCAGGATTCACTCGAAGAGATGCGGAGGATCGTTTCGGTCGGATGCGAGGGTATTGTCGTCGTGGTCGTCGTTTCGTCGAGATTGGTAGTGGTATGGTTGGTGACGGGCTTGTTAGTGACTTTGCTGCCACCTCCTGCACGTCGGGCTAATTGTTGCAGCGCAGAAAGGATGTGAAAACGAAGAGGCCTGGTTGGGGGAATAGTAGCAACAGCTCTTGGCCATCGCTACCGGATCATGACCTGGAAAAATGGAGATCGAGTTGTTTGCGAGGGTTGAATCGAGGCAAGGGTCGGACACGAGAGCAGATGGTCGGTCGGTGGTGGTGTTGTCCGTCGGTCCGGCGTTGAAATCGTGAGTGACGCGCGCACGAGCAAAGTACTTTATTAAGGTTCAGGTTCGGATTGCGCAAAGCACCGCTGTCGAAGCAAGCAAAAGGCCGATGTTAGAAAGGCGAAAGCGAAAATTGTTGCTCTTGACAAAGTTGATTTCCTGTTGGCTACAGTTCTGTGGGAAATGACGGGGCACAGTCGAGGCCCAACGGTAGCCGCTCGTCAAAGAATGTACGCCGAGTCTCGTCTCAAACAGACAAGACAACCCAGCCGGCGGTCGAAGAAGTGAGTGGGAGAATGAATGAATGAATGAATGACTGAATGACTGACTGCCTCAGAGCGAGAGCGAAAAATCGCACGTACGCAATAAAGCACCCTGCACCAGAGTTGACGGGGAAGCCGGATAATGAGTAGAGCGGGTAGGTTGATTTCCAGTCACGACCAGGATGTAACCCAGGTCATAAGTGCCAGCCAGGGTCGGCTACGTACCAGGAAGCTCGGGGCGATGCTGTAATAAGGACCCAGCTCCAAAGGAACGCGCGAGAAAGGGAGTGATGATACTGAGGATCGGCGAATGAATTAATTGCAAAGTTGGAAAGCGAAAAGCAGAAGCCCGGGCTTGTGCTTGCGGATTGGAGTTGACGGGGATTTTGTCGGCACAGTCGACAAGGAAGAAACAGAGCCTGAATGGAAGAGAATTCAGGGAATGTAAATGAGACAAGAGGGGAGACAGAAGTGGCAGGTGGCGGGGGAAAAGAGATGCCAGACCAAGATGAAAAAGCACGTCAAAAGAGAAGTCGTCCAGGGGGGCAGAGGGAGACAAAAAAAAAAAACCCGAGGCCTGCCAGTTGTGAGTGTGTGCCTGTGTCTCGTGGCTTTCAACGTCTAAGCGGCGTCGTTTCCGTTTGGCTGCTGTCTCCCGTCTTTTGGTATTCTCGTTCAAGTGAAAATGAGCCGACCACAGGCCACCAAAGAAAGCAAGCAGACAAGCTCCCGCCTTGTTATTGGCCGAATGCAAAGAAAAACTTCCCGGGGAGCCAGTTGGAATGAGTCGGTTCGTTTGCTGGGTCCTTCAGCTGGGAGCCCTTTCGGACGCTAGACTGCTGGCAAGAGGGGGCAATTATTGAGTCAGTCGACCCAAGCAAGGCGTGGCGGGCAGGGGGTACAAGCAGCCGGTGACCAGGGTTAGAGGATCTGGGCACAGGTTTGGTGGGAAAAAAGAAGCAAGAGGCAAAAGAGGGAGAGAGGCTGGGATGCTTGGGAGAAACAAAAAAGAGAGGGTGCGCCGACGAGATGGTTGTGACTGGGATCGAATGGTTTGTGTCCGTTGGTCTCCCGATCGAGACAGGGGGCAGTCAATCTGATCTCGCGATATACGGAGAACGTATGGAGATGGAGATGCTCGTGAATCCGAGGCTGATCTTTGATATGGACAAGGGAGAGCTTTGGATCAGATGTAGGTACTCGAGAGGAGCCACGGTTAGAGGAGCGCTCTTAGAGGAGAGACACGCCCAACAGAGAAAGAGTGTTTGTGATGAGCCTCGCAGGGAGAGCCCAGGGCATCAAGAAAGAGCCAGACATCAACAGAAAAGCAAGCAAGAAATCCCTGGCTTTTTCTCGCTGTCACTTTTCACAAGCATCGACTGGATGGTCAATCCAGATGATGCACGCGGTGATGGATCGAGTCTTGGAGTCTTGTCCTTGCCTCGATTGCCCACTAATACGGCGCCATATTCCGTGCTAATATACCTCCCTCAGCTACAACCAGTTAAGCCTCATTGGCCTTTACAGTAGGGTTTCCCCTCCCAGCTATGGGATGCAAATTAAACCTGCCCCTCTTGTCGTGGTCTCCTGCGCAGCCATTGACATAATTCATGCTCATTATGTGTTTGGGTGAGGTGTGCCATGTGCTACTGCTACTGCTACTGCAGCAGTAGCAGTACGATGCCACCCCATCTCAACAAATTCATCGTTCAAGCCACGAGCAAAGGCGTCAGTGCAAAGAAACGTCAACTCTGAGGAAGTCGGACTTCTGAAAGCCCGCCTGCCTGCCAAAGACGCAGAAAGAGAAAAGACAGCGATACTTCCTACGTATCAGTACTGTACGGATATCCGTACATATCGAATACCCGTGAGCCTAGATCCAGCGCCGTCTCTCCAGTTGGTCAGCTATCCTCGTTAGCACATGGCTCGGAAACGGGGCCGACCCAAAGGCGCTCCGACGTTGGACTTTTAGGGCGGGTTCTTGCCGCTAACGCTTCCCCAAAGCGCACAAGCGGTGCCGCGGTCTTGGGTGGGCTTGGTGCCTGAAGGGCATTACCCACGTCGGGTACGGAGTACGGAGTAGTCATCTCCCCTTTCTTAGCGTGAGAGCTCCGTTAGGTTTATTCTGCTCCGGAGGAGGAAAGGAAAGTCAAGAGCGAAATGCTGATGGCTTGATGGCGTCAAGAGACAGGCACACTCCAAATGAAAGTGGAGGGTCCGAGAGAACTGGCCAATAAGGCCCGTTTTGTGCCTGGATTGCCTCGTTGCGCCTGTGAACGTGTGGCTGCATCTGCAGGAACATAATGCAACCCTGTTTTATCCCCATGAGGTCCAAACGCCTCACAAATTAATGAAGCAGCTCCCGTATCCTAGATATTATTTGCCCGCTGCATTACGTCGGCACGCCACTACTTTCCAAGGCACAGCAAACATCAGAAGCTCTGGCCTCCATTTCTCCAGGTTCATGCTCCTCGGTTGCTCCGACTCGTTGGGTCGCAGTGCGTTGTGACGTACGGGGTACCGCAACAATTAATGCGCTGCGAAATGGAAAGCTAACGTTGTCCAATCTCGATTCACGATTACGTCCCAGCGATTCGATTCGTGTGGAGGACGATCAGCAAGGCAGGATTCTTACCCTTGCTTACCGAAAGCTTCTGGTATAGTTCTGGCGTTTACGTACAGCAGAGATGAGAAGCAAGGATCATGGAACTACCAGCTCTTTTCGCTTGGTTCTCCGTGGTCATCTTGTCAACAGCCAACCTTGACAATAGCATCTGCCTCAACTCAACGCCTGGAGAAACTCGGCGATTCTTTGCGCCCTCTCCACCTGCGATGCTGAAAGTTAGTCTTCAAGGCTGCCGAAAAAACAACAAATTCCTCGTACTCAACAAGCAGCATCCTTGCAATCTTACAACGCAGCGCAACGCAACGCAACAGTGACCTCAAGATGGCGAGCTGACATGAGAACTAGCCCTCTGCAACACCAAAGGCTCTCAACGCCGTCCGCCCACGCATCAAGACTCCATCTCAGCGCTTTAGCGCTCTGGAGCGCAACCACTCACGCGCGGCAGCGGACGATGTCCAATTTCAGTTCTTCCGCGGCTGAAAGCGCGACGCGACTAAAGTTTTAAAAAAGCAAAAGTCAAGCATGAAAAGATCGGAAACAATATTGATTGATGAAAAGAGCGTTTCTTCTGGAAACTTTGGTGGGCTCATCTTCCGACCTGTAGCTGCAGCCCTGGCTCTCCGCTTTTAATGGAGACGAAGAAACCCCCTGTCAAAGACCGTTGAAAGTACCTATGGCTATTTGAGCCTGTTAAGCGTAGGCACTAAGGTCTAAGGTATGACAGCTTGGCAGGATACTGGCTGACTTGCATGTGAAATCTGAACGCCAGGCGGAAATTGGATGTCCTTTCATAAGAATGTGTTGGCTCTACTCAGAGCCGACTCTCCATGCAATACCTACAATGACCTCGCCAGATATTGATAAACGCGCCGAGTGATCTCGCAACATGGAGATTTATGGAGATTCACATTCCAGTCAAAGACTTCTAGACATGCGTGAGGAACTGAGACAGACAGACGATACACGGTAGAGACATGTGAATTCCGCTGCGACGAACAACTTGCATAATTTTTGCATCCCTCTATGTTCTCGACTGTTTTTAGGTCGATAGATTTGCTCATCTCGGCCCGCCATGAATTATGCCGACTCCCGACTTACTGGCTCATCCAATGGCTAGCATCTCATGCGCCTCGTCCCATCCCATCGTCATTACCCGTCGCCCTGGTACGTGACATTGTTTGTTTAAACACCAACAAAACACTACGCGTCGTAGCGCGTCTCGACTTACACGACCGAGGCACAAAATACATTGGCACAAATGTGATTGAGCTAACGAGCACGATTTCCGCCATTTTGAGCTATCGACCCAACGGACTAAGCCTCATTTGATGCTAGCATCGTCCAAAGATTCAACCCAGCGCGAGGCGAATTTTCTTGGATGAGCTGGCTCCCGTCCCGGCCGCGGGGCGGCTGGTCGATAGCTGAGAGCAAAGCTGCCCTGGCTAGGAAGAAGAAGCTACTGTAGTGGGTCGGCGGGCAATGTGCCGGGCCCGGCAGGCCATCAGCTTCATTTCCAGGAGAAATGATTCGCTCAGTGACGGCCGTTTTGACCTCGGTAAGTCTAGCTCGCAGATGTCGGATCTGGTAATATGCTTTTCCTTAATGCGAGGACCGACAGTGGGAGTTTGAAGGCATCACTGTTGCAAGCCTCAAAAGACATCGGGGCCAACCTGCCGAGGTCATAATACAGATGAAGTAGACTCACTGCGCCTCACCTCCGCATATCTAAGAGCATCGCGATATTTATCCCGCTACTGCGCGTTGCCGTGCTGATATGATGCCTCTGGGGCAGCCAAGACGGGCGGCAGGATGCAAGGCGGACAGCATCATAAGTGCTCGACACCACCAAGAGAGTTCACGGGTACGCGGGAAGAAAGAAGGGAGATTAAGACAATGAATCAGACCCCGCGGGACAGGCTTTCCCTCTTTTCTTTTTCCCTCTTTGATAATTTCAAGACCCTTCCACACTCACTTGAGCAGACCTCTTTAAGCGTCAGGATTGTGACTACTCGTCGTCCAGCCAGCGAGGGGCGCGGTATCAATCACATACCCATGGATTGGCATCTTTAGACCGCGTCTCGAACATGTAGTTGAGTGGCGTCGAACATGCATGATCTGATCGACTAACTGCTCGGATGACTTGATAGATTGGCCAACGTATTAGCCGACTGCTCTAGGCAGAAGGAGCTCGATAGGATAGAGGCATAGAATGAGCTGGTTGATCAAGCCTCATTGCGATGAACCTGGATGATTAAACCTTTGAAGCAAAGCGGGTCATGGTTGTTCCTGCACGTGATCGGTCAGCTGAAAGACGCCCCGGCTGGACCTTGTGTTTCCTGAGTTACCTAAGCCCAAGCTCCCCCACAGCATCACCACATATCGATGACGCCAACTATTGACCTTCTTGGAGACTCACTTAACCTCCGGCTTCGGCTTTGTCGGATAGCCAGCCTTTGGTCAGGAGATGATTTTCCGCTCTGACTATCCGGAGAAACTTGGGCCGAGTGGTTAGAGGTCTCGAGTTCATTTCGTCCTTTGGCCCCCTCCCAACTGACAAGGAGATGAATTGTCTTATGAACGGCGACACCTCGGTTTGCCGTGTCGGTTTCTACAGTTTCGCTCAATCATGGATCACGGATCATGCCTGACGACTCTCAAATGGACATAACGAAATCCTTGCCTGGAAGAACACAAGTCAAGGCGACCAGAGGACAAGCGGAAGGGGCACCAGTCTCAGTGGAGGAGAGCACGCGGGCTTGTGCCTGCAAGACAATGCCTCTCGAATGCGAAGGTAAAAGTCCTACGTCAGTATCGCCCGCAGAAGATGACCAAGCAGTTGTTTGCTTTGGTGACGGGCTCCGAGCGGGCATTCCCAGCCACCTGAAATCCCCAGGTCAGACGCCCACGTCCTCGGGCTCTCCCCCCAGACTCTGGGCCCCCGCTCTCGCTGGCTCCCTGCTTTGGCTCTCAGTAACTCGCATATGCCGTCTTCGCCTCGCCAGCATGATGCGGCAACGCGGGAGAGGCGCGAAAACAAGAGGCAAAGCCAAAGGCCACCTCGATGCTTTCCGGTACGAGACGACTTACTGGGCCAGGCGGGCTAGCTCGTCCTGCGTGAGCGCCGACCAATCTGGTCCATTGCGCGTCCTCGGACGTCGGCCGTCGCCCTGATCGACCTAGGCACGCCTGGCTGTTCGCAAGCAGTGTGCCGTGCAGTACAGTGCAGTGCAGCTTACCTGAGCTTGCCCGCCCGCACCAGAGCCAGAGCCAGCCCACCCAACACCCAATCCATCCTTGGATGACGGGCTCGTGGGCCGGTACCTGTTCCTCTCGCGATGTTTGTTCGCATTCCCATGTATTCCTACTTGAGTCCTGTTAGTGATATCCCCCATTGATCCTGGAGTGTATCCAGTGATGGGATGACTGTGACGACCGCAATTGGCTGGACATGAAGCTCCCTCACTCGAGCTCTGTCTGTCACCCTCCTTCTCTCGCCCACGCTCAGTTCTCTCCCACCCTCTGTGCCGTTCCCACTCCCCCTGACTCTCCCTCTCTCTCTTCTCTCCTCTCTTCTAGTCTGGCCTTGCCAAGTTTCTCTATCTCGTGCTGTGCCTTGCTCGACCTTAAAAACCCTCTCTTATCCCCTAAGAGAAGCTCCTTGATCTTTTGAACCCGTCAATCGCAACTCCTCAGTTCTATTACATCAACCTATATCCGCTACCATGTCCCGCAAGAGAAAGCAAGACGAAGAGGCGGAGCTTGTCTCCCTCCCTGAAGACGACGACGCCGAGGAGGAGGAAGAGTATGTACCATTTGCTCTGTTTTCGCGACCTGCCTTGTGTTGTTTTATCCGTTTCGCTTTGAACCTGTGCCTTTTTGGGAGTTTCGCAATTGCCCAATCGCTGGTTGCGCGGCTTACCATGTAGCTATGCGCGCCACGCGTAGGTGATGCGATGCGATGCGCTGCGATGCGATCTGATCTTCGCAAGGTCGATTCCATCTGCACGCGCGACCTCATACGTCTTTCGGATGAGACAAACTGTATTTTGCATTCCTGCGTCGCTTTGCCTTTCGATGCCGCGACTATGCTAACGTTGACGATGTTTTGATGATTCTATCTTGTTGATGACGTCGCTGACCATGCTCTGCACCAGGTACATCTCCACCGGAGACGAGGAAGAACAGAGCGAAGAGGACGAAGATGCCGAGGAGGAGGAGGATGAAGAGGGTGCTGAGGCCGAAACCAAAGGCAAGTTTGTTGCGATGCTCCCACAGGCGAGGTCATCCCATCTCGTCCATCCTACCCATATCTTACCAGTCTCGCCCGCATATCATGATATCGCCCTCATCGTGCGTAGGATCAAACGTTAACTCTTTCCACACAGTCGAGCCCCCTGTAAAGAAGCGCAAGACGGCCGAGGCGTCAGTCGAAGAGGTCCCCAACGGGGACGCCGAAGAGGAAGAGGACGAAGAGCCGGAAGAAGAAGAGGAGGAAGACGCTGAAGCTGATGATGACGATGAGGACGCCGAGGCTGATGAGGATACCGCCGACGTCTCTGCTCCGTCCAAGGAAGCTGTCAAGCCCACCGAGGCGCCGGCTGCGACCGAGACTCCGGAGCCCAAGGCTGTCACGGCTGGTGGTGACGAGTGATGGGTGTCGTTGAGGCGGCTCGTGTCTTAGGTAGCAACTCGTTCCTTTTTCTTCTCGCATGTCGATTCGCTACTGTCGGACGTTGCATGTAAGCCGTCTGCTTTGCTTCGGCAGCGCTGGGTAATCGATGGAGATTATTGTCTCCATGTTCGTCTCTTCCGTGTTCGAGTACAGGGTGGGCACTTGGTCTGGTGGGCATGTCGTCTGTTGAGATATACCGAGAAGGCTCCAATAACAGCTTTCACTCCAAAATAGACCTGGCCATGACCATCTATCGTCCCGGGCCCTCTTTAGGGTATATCATGATCCGTCTTCTCCACTCACAACCCAGGAACTTTGTAAATCAAGTAAACAGATGTCGTTAAACGCACAGAGGTCTAGGCAGATCAGATCTACCCACGTAGTGCCCACTTACCTTACCGATCGCCCGAAATCACGCTCTACCTAGATCGACGCAAGAAGGGTACGTTCCAGTTCAGATTACATCAAAATAAGAAGCCTTTTCCCCAGGGGGCAAAGGACGAAAAAAAGCCGCAAACATGTTCGTGACATGTCCCGTTCACCCCCTGCCTCCCACCCTTGAAGGCCATCACCGGTCGTCATTGGTTTAGGGGATCTCGGGGGAGGGGGCGAGAAGATGACTCCGCAACGGGTAGGGCTGAGAGGATGAGGTAGGATATGGGGGAGCTTGCCGAGAGTCATGATGTTTTCGGGAGTTGAGGGTTTGGGGAAAACTGTGGAGTGTGTGTATCCCGGTAGAATGGGATTGGTAGCTTCGATAGCTGGCTGGCGGTAGAGAGGGAGAATATGTCGTGTAAATAATCGCAGCAATGGCATGGGAGCAAAATAGATAGATGGAGCGACTCACACCGTCTTGCATTGTGACAACAACTTTGGTCGACTCGACGACAGTCTAGGGTATGACAGCATCAAAAAGAGTCGAGGCTCAATCTAAGTTGATTACGCCGTGTCGAGCAGCGGAGGCCAATGTCCGCCTTCTACCCCGGATTCAACTCCTGTGGCAGCTGAAAAGGTGAGATGATGGCTATTGGAAGAAGTGGTTCGACCAGCCCACGGGGAATGATCGGAATCCCGAGCCAAGCCCGCTGGCCGCGGGATATTGAGCCTCGACAAGGCGACTAACACGCCGACATGGATAACTTCAAACGAGCATGGCAGAATTCCGCTCCCCATGTGACCATGCCAAACAGCAAAAAAACCACAGGGCGGATATCGAAATCTTACACAGCTCCCACGCCTCATCGCCGATCCCCACGTCAGCAGTCGAAAAAGCATAGCAAGGCCTCCCCACGAGGGCCAGCACGTTCCAAGTAAACGAGATGAAGTTAGTCAGAGAGCCCCATCTTGCCCGTGCTTGTGACAAGGGGTCTCTACGTCTGGGCAGCCGTTTTTGGGGTCTGCCACGGGGTTTCTGGTGGATTGGACCGGGGATAAACTCAGGCCACCCCGAGTTTTTCTTTTCTTTTTTCCGCTGTCAAATCTAATGCTGACGACGGCCGAGCGACAATATGGGGCAGAGGTTGTTCCAGCATCGCCCACATGAGAGGCCAAGCTCCAACCAAACTTGCCAAGGCCCAAGGAAAAGCTCCAAGCGGTTGCTCTTACGTGGCTATTAGGTACTGCGTAGACGCGGGGCCGGATTTACTAAGAGAATGCCATCTTTGCTGGACGCCAAGCTTTTTTCCCTGGCCGATGGAGGGCCTCGGACACTTGGTTGTGAGTAAGAGTCCTGTCTCGACGCCGCGGAGCCGGGCGTGTCGTGTGTAAGTTATCGACTTTGTATTGGTCTGTTGGTGGGGGTTTTAGTTGGGCCTCTGTCTGGCGGCATGTTCTAGGAGGGCGAGCAGCAGCAGCAGTTCCCCCCAAGCGAAGGGCGGCCGATGGGAGTTGTGATGCATCACATTGTGTTGTGTTGGCCCTGTGAGAAACTCTGGCTACGGCTCGGCTACGGCTGCAGCTGCAGAGAATACCACCATGACTCTGGTGATGCTTGCTCGAGCAACCCCAGCCCTGTCCTGTCTAGGAGGGGAGACCGTCCTGTCTAGGAGAGGGGACCGCGGAATCCGCCATGCCCCAGTTCGCAATATTCTACATTCACACACCCCCATCCAACTATTATAAATGTGTTCCTTGGCAGCCTGAGTTGGGCTGGACTGGGTCCTGGGCCTATCCGACGCTGTACCAAGTATAAAAGGGGACCTGTCCAGCCGGGGCCTTCCTGACGAACGAGAGCCTGGCCCTCTTCTTGTC
The DNA here is from genome assembly GCA_014899095.1 of Fusarium buxicola. NCBI lineage: Eukaryota > Fungi > Ascomycota > Sordariomycetes > Hypocreales > Nectriaceae > Fusarium > Fusarium buxicola. The sequence continues at coordinate 14,601 of JAAVUK010000582.1, forward strand.
TCTCTCCCTCTCCCTCTTTCTTTTTATCTACCTTGATCTGCGTCTTTTACCTACCTGAAAAGGACAAGACGAGGGAAAAAAAAGTTCCGTTATGGCTTGCGGGTTGTCAACAGCAAGAGACAACCGACCAGCCTTGAGACTACAAGTCTGCCGCCTACTTAACTGCCTATAACAAGAATCCAAGCAACAAAGGAACCGATCCAAAAAGGGAGCAGCCGTCCAACAAATCCCCATCCGTGATGACGGGGTTAAAGGACAACCTCGTACTATTTCTGGTATTTGCGGATAACCGTTAAAGGCTCTACAATGATGAGCTCGACCTATCTTGAGGTCACGGGCGAAGGGGACCAGACAGGAGTACGCTTCGGAGACATGCCTGACAGCTGGATGAGCAGCATGGACGCTGCTGCGATGCCCTTCTCTGGACTGGACGCTTCATACGAGGCTTCACCGGTGAGTTTACGCCACACCTAACATGAAAGAAGCACAACTGACATATACCTCACCAGCAGACCACCCTTCAGTCCCCAGAGACACCCAGTCTCGACAACACCGTCTTTCCATCCCCCATGGCTGACTTTGCCTACCTTGACGGGCCTTTCCGAGACTTCCCTCCCTCTGGCTACGCTATTCCTCCCGCAACTCCGGGCCAGTTCACCATGCGTCCGTCTCACCGCACCCCCAACTCTCTCTCAGAGGGCTACGACCTCTCTGCCAGCCCGTCTCTTGGCACCGTCTGGCCCGCCCACGTCTCCCCGGCGGTCACGTTCCTTCCTACGCCGCCCATGGCGGATGAGCTGTCGGCCACCGAGTCCGGAGCAGAGGACGACAATCCGGATAACGACGACGACGAGCAGGACGTCCAACAGCCGGCGGCCAAGAAACGCAGGCGCGGCGCTGCGGACAGGGCCAAGGTCACGAAGCGCTCCCAGACGCAGCTCCGCACTGCGTCTCGCGCACCAAAGAAGCGCGGAGCTGCGGCTGCGAAACCGCTGCATCCCAGCGAGACGACCGAGGACGTCAAGGCCCGGGCTGCGCACAACCAGGTAGAGCAGCAGTACCGCAAGCGGCTCAACACGCACTTTGAGCGGCTGCTCGCTGTTCTCCCTGCCCCTGGCCGCGAGGGCGGCGTGGCGAGTGATCGACGCGTGAGTAAGGCTGAGGTGCTGGATCTGGCGCGCGAGAGGATCAGGGCGCTGGAGAGGCAGACCTCGAGGTTGGAGAGGGAGAGGAGGGACTTGAGAGGGAGAATTGGCGGGTTGGAGGGGAGG
>JAAVUK010000583.1:0-12600 GCA_014899095.1 Fusarium buxicola
AAGAAGAAGGGCAAGAAATGAGGGAGCCAGGCATATGGTTGATGTTTGGTTATCCTGCACTTGCGGCGTCTTTCCGGACTTGAGTTGATAGTTGATGTCATGTTCATGATTGCATTACGGCTTGCCAACAGGGAGAGGGGAGTTACATTATGATGACGATAGAAGCAGAAAGCATATCGGCACAGGTCAAGAATATCACGGCGGAAGAGAGCAGCCGGGGTTGGTCTGATTTAATTGTCTTGTCAGGGCGAATGGTTGAGACTCAAGATTCAATCCTCAAAGTAGAGGGTCGATTCTATGTTAGATCACTTCACACATCACACACTCGGGCAACAAGCCAGAGCAGGAACATAGGCATCAGTGTCGCAATTGTCAAAGCTATTGGTCACAGCAAATGCAAAGCATGGTTATTTGTCTAATCAATTCATCTATTCCTAGGAGTGTGCTACACTAATATCGTCATCCATAAACAATTAAAAGCGTCAATGCTATTTTCTCCCGCCCAAAGTCCAAATCCTGATAACGCCTTGTCGGTCCGTGCAAATCCAGCTTCCGGATCCCAAATATGATCGCGACCTTGACGACCGGCCTCGCGCGGTATTAGCCAAGTATCGCTGCCCCGAGGCTCATGCCAGTATACAGTTGCAAAAGGAAATAAAACAGGGTATATGTTCGTATGTGCGCGTAGGCGCCTGGACACCAACGGCCCAAGCCCAAGGTAAAGGAAAACAGCGTGAGACGAGACATTTAGAAGTCGTCGTCAAATGTGAAGTCACCACCGTTCTCACCCTTGGGCTCTTCATCCTCGGTCTTCTTGTTGGCGCTGTGCAAGACACCAGCCTTCTGGTAGTCAGCGACACGCTTCTCGAAGAAGTTGGTCTTGCCGCCAAGAGAGATGTTCTCCATGAAGTCGAATGGGTTGGCGGACTTATAGACCTTCTCGTTACCGAGAGCGACGAGCAGACGGTCAGCGACGAACTCAATGTACTGCTTCATGAGGTCCGAGTTCATGCCGAGCAGGGCGCAGGGGAGAGCTTCGGTCAAGAACTCCTGTTCAATGGTAACGGCATCAGTGATGATGCTTAGAATGTCCTGCTTGCTGGCACGGCCCTTGAGGTGAGAGTGAAGGAGACAGGCAAAGTCGGTGTGGAGGCCCTCGTCACGAGAGATGAGCTCGTTGGAGAATGTCAGACCGGGCATGAGACCACGCTTCTTGAGCCAGAAGATGGAGGCAAAAGCACCGCTGAAGAAGATACCCTCAACAGCAGCGAAGGCAACGAGACGTTGGGCAAAGGTAGAGTTCTTGTCCTGGATCCACCGAAGAGCCCAGTCGGCCTTCTTTCGGATGCAAGGAATGGTGTCAATGGCGTTGAAGAGGTATGTTCGCTGGGAAGGCTCCTTGATGTAGGTATCAATGAGCAGGGAGTAAGTCTCGGAGTGAATGTTCTCCATCATGATCTGGAAGCCGTAGAAGCATCGAGCCTCAGGGATCTGGACCTCGCCGCTGAATCGCTCGACAAGGTTCTCGTTGACAATGCCATCAGAGGCAGCGAAGAAAGCAAGGATGTGGGAGACGAAGAACTGCTCATCGGCAGTCAGGCGGTTGTTCCAGTCGTGGAGATCCTTAGACAAATCAATCTCCTCAGCAGTCCAGAAAGAGGCCTCGGCCTTCTTATACATCTGCCAGATCTGTGGTGATATGTTAGTATGGAGGTCAGGTGTGGGGGCCACTTTACGCGTCAAGACGCGTCACATACCTCGTGGTACTTGATGGGGAAGAGAACGAAGCGCTGAGGGTTCTCCTGGAGGAGGGGCTCGTCGGTCTCCTCAGCCTTGATTGAGGAGACAGCCTTCTCCTCCTTCTTGGTCTCCTCGACGATCTTGGTCTTAAGCTCGGTGGTGTCGGCAGCGTCCTGGTCGAGGGGCTGGTTCTCTTTATTGGAGGCACCGAAGTCGAGCTTCTTAACGGGAGACTCCATCTTGAAGTTCTCAATAGCAGAAGCAGCCTGTTGGAAAATCATGTTAGCTATCAATTGACAGTATAAGGAGCGGTGGCAGTAGTCACTCACCTGCTTCGAAGGGGTGATTTGCGCGGCCATTGTGTTGAATGTGCGTGTCTGAAGGAAGGAAGAGATTGTAGTTTGACAAGACAAGACAGAAACACGGTAAAAGCTTTGTATATGCGTTGAACTCTTGAAGGAGAGATTGTGGACGCGGTGGTAATGGTCTGGTCGAGCTGTGGGCTGAGGCAGATGGGCTTTTGTACATCCAGATGCGCTGTCACGTGAATCGGGACGCGTCGCGGCGTGTTCTCGGTGGGTGGGTACAGTGGGCCAATTAGCGGAGCTAGAGGCTAGAGTGTCACTGCGCGTCACTGGGTGAACCAGGGGTTTTCGGTGCCTTTCGGGCGGCGACAGGGATCGCCAGGCGCTAGCGCTCACGCTGGTATCACCTGAATCTCCAGCCACCAGCTTCAATGGACCAAGTGAGACGCGTAAAGACGCGTTTTGGGCAGCTTCACGTTCGTCTTTGGTAAGGTCAGCTACTATACTTTTTATGTACCTGCGTTTTTGCAGGGGATGATGATTCAGGCTTGGTCAGAAGTAACGTCATGACTGGCGTTTATCAATCAGCGAACACTTGCATATCTCGCGTCGTTGGGGCAATACGGAATGGGCTGCAGCTGGGGCATGACGCCAGCCGGGGCCGAGCTCTCATCCGGCGGTGGAGGTCATGAAGACCTTCCATCTCTAGGACAGCGATTGTTGCAAAGATGTCGCAACGAGATGCTTAGGAATTCATAGTGACGATCGCTGAAGCTGTCACTACATTAACTAATTGCCAATTTTCCGCGAGTCTGTAGCTTGTCTCAAGGGCGAGAGGCGCGTTTCCAGGGTGACACACCGTCCTGGCCGGGGACCAGCGAGCAGAGCAGTATGACGATTCCGGGTCGAGGTTGGCGCGCCTCCAACTCCGTTTCTTTCCACTGAACACGGAAAATGCCAGGGTTCAGGCTAAATTGGGCTTGCCTGAGCTGGGCTTCCAGGTTTCTACGGCGGAGGCATGCAGTTAAGAGGATACTTGGCTACCCAGGTCTGTCAAGCCAACTCGCAATCGTTTTAATAGACAGGAAGGAGTCTTCTAGATAGTTTATGCATATATTATGCCCATCATCAGCCCAGATCCCGTATTCGGAGTTATGATCTTCTTGATCGAGCGCACAGTGACCGGCCAACAATTTTTTTGACCGCAGGGAACGCTTCGAGGCTTTGCTTCTTCGGGTTCCGCTTGTTCCAGTTGCTGGGTCGATCAAATTGCCAAGGAAACTTATCAGATCTTATTCTCTAATTTAATTCGAGGACCCTGACCCACGCGTCCGCATCCACTTTACTCAATTAAAGTCATCATCTCTCGTGGGAGCATAGTCCGGTACATCACTCATACACACATGATACATTCCAGACGCGCCTCAACGCCATGGCCCATGCAAACATGGCACCCTCCGTGTTCACCATGAACAACCCTTAAGGATCTGACTCGTAAGGGCCCGCCCTCTTCATCAGCCTGAATCCCTTTCTTGCTCTACGCATAAATCCGAATTTCCGGGGTCTAGCGTCGATCCCTAGACTCCCTACGCTGCGACCTTTGCTGGTTTTGAGACCCGTGGTTACCCTCGCCCGTCTCGACATCATGCGGCCGGGACTTGTTACGGCCAAAATATCCACGACTCTCACGGACCCGCGCCGGCTCGGGCTCGCTCGGACGATCGCGACGCCCGTCGCGGCTGCGACTGCGACTGCGATGAGGCCGGTCCGACATGGATGCATTTCGCGATGGTGGGTTTGAGACGTACTCGGGCGGATCTCTTGCTTGCATTCGATCAAACTCGTCTGGGTCGCTGGGATCACTGGCTGGTAACGGTTGTCCGCTCTGTCGCAAGTTCTTCTTTCCTTGCTCCCGCAGGTGTGCCTCAAGAAGCGCGGCGTTGCGAGTGTTGGCCCGGAATGCGGCATCAATAACATCGCCGATAAAAGGGACAATTCCGATGACGAAGTCAACGGCGATGTTGACCATCATCTTCGATTTGACAGTTGCAGGAAGTCCACCGTCAATCTGTGAGCATGTCTTCAAGACGAGGAGGGCTAAGAACAAATCCAAGACGTCACCAACACTGCACGCTTTTGTGTTAGTTTTGATATGCCAGACAGTCTATGGATAGGGCCACAAGAGTCGACTTACGCAGGGATCAAGCCCAAAACGCTGCCCCAGCCGAAACGGATACCACAGCAACTGAAGAGAGCCAGATCCAGACGGTATGCTCGCCGCTTGACCTTGGTCAAGACCTTGCCGTCATTCTCGGAGATGCCTGGTGGAAGGGCCTTCTTGCGCTTCTTGAATTTGCCGGTTGGGGTTCCATCCAGGCGGGTGGCCGGCACCTGTTCGAAGTAAGGGTCCTATGAGTCGTGGGTTAGCGGCCGTTGTCGTGGGAGAACATCGTAGGCTCGTTGCTGCCATACCTCAGTTCCAAACTTGTTCTGGATCGTCTCCCCTAGAATCTTCTTGGTAATGAATTTTGTGATTATCGACGTCATGGTTGCTTGCTTGAAGGATTGACGATTAAAGGACCAGGTCTGGCGACTTGAAAGAAGGACTGCGGGTCTTCCTTATATGTTGACTCTTGCAAGAAGAAAGGATGGCTTGAGACAAGGGGATATGCCAAGAATTTTCTGAGCGAGACCCCAGCCTTTTGATTGTCACCGCTGGTGCACACAATCAAGGCTGAGCGGCCTCGTGAATTACCGGTTTTTTAAAACACCTAGGTACGGAGTACCTATGATGGGATGACTACGGTGAGGGAGCCCGTAGATCAGGAGCGATGATGTAATTCTGGCGGCCACTTTGAGCGATCACGGCGCCACCAAAACTTGTGGAACCTGCAAACTGCCGGAGGCCTTTGCGGTCTGGGAGCGTTCTACTGGCCCAGCAAAGTCGGCTAAACCATTTTACTGCTGCATGCCGATCACAAACGTGTGCTGGCGAGTTGTAAAGCCTGGAGTGGCAATTCCACCTGCATCTGAAACGTCCAAGAAGAGAGTTCTGACGGGAGGGAGCTTGTCCTAGTCTCTGCACCGCCACGATGGACTAGGCTAAAACGTGGCGAGTGCTAACAAATGTGGCACAGCACAAGCTCTGGAATCTTTAGGCTCGCCAGGCAAGGCTCGCAAGCGGGCAGCTGGCTGGTCTCATGCGATGCTGTCAAACCTGACAACAACATCAACAGATCACATCCGAAATCGTCGATTCCGGCCCGGCTTTCGCATTGTCGCCCCATCCCCGCATATCCCAAGACTCGTTGCGCCACCGCCCACTTCCACTTCTTGAGGTTCTATCGCCTTCAGCAAGTGGCTTGCGATCCCGACAAGCGCGCGCGTCTTTTCGTTTGTCGCAGTTGCTCTTTGCGTAATCTTGGCTGTCGTGCCTGAACCATGGTCAGCTCGCCTTTACAGCTACGCTCGCATAACCGCCTCGCAAAGTCCTGAAGGTAAAAGAACAAGAGAGAAACAACGTCGACAACCATCGTATGCCACCAGAGCATGAGCCGAGAGAATCCGTCATCATGGCCGGAACACAGATGCAGTTAGAGGATTGTATGTGTTGGCGGATGCTGCGCAACAGCGAGGAAGGACTAACACAACCAACGTAGGGCTGGACGACCTCTGCGTCCGCTTCATCATCAACCTTCCCCAGGAGGATCTCTCCTCCGTCGCTCGGATATGCTTCCAGGTCGAGGAAGCCCAGTGGTTCTACGAAGACTTTATCCGTCCGCTCGACCCAGCCCTCCCATCCATGACCCTGCGCACCTTTTGCCTTCGCATCTTCCAGCACTGCCCTCTGCTGGCCAACTTCTCCGTCGAAAACCATACCAAAGCTTTTGAGGAGTTTCTGGAGTACAAGACTCGAGTTCCGGTGCGGGGTGCCATCTTGCTGAATGAGGCTATGGACTCAACAGTTCTCGTCAAGGGGTGGAAAAAGGGCGCCAACTGGAGCTTTCCGCGAGGAAAGATCAACAAGGATGAGGATGATCTGGACTGCGCCATTCGAGAAGTCTACGAAGAGACTGGCTTAGACCTGCGAGCTGCCGACCTAGTGCCTACCGAACACAAACCCAAGTACATTGAGATTGCGATGCGCGAACAGCACATGAGGCTCTACGTCTTTCGCGATGTCCCAATGGATACCCTATTCGAGCCGAAAACCAGGAAAGAGATTAGCAAGATTGAGTGGTACAAGCTGTCAGATCTGCCGGCTTTTCGTCGCAAGAACGGCCAGAATAACGATGCGACCGCTGCTCCTAACGCCAACAAGTTTTATATGGTCGCTCCCTTTTTGGTGCCCTTGAAGAAGTGGGTTGTGTCGCAGAAGAAGATAGATGCACGAAAAGCAGCCAGCGGGTCCCATGTTCCCGGCGCCATTCACGAAGCTCATTTTGAGGACGAAGCATGGAAGACTGACACGGGCGCCGAAAATACCGATCAGGCGCCTGCGATAGAGACACTTGAAGGCGCCACTCAAGAGCTTCATCGACTCTTGAAGATGCAGCCTCCGACCCAGGGCCTGCAGGGAGCTCCGACTCCCGTTCGACAGGATAAAGGCAGCGCTCTCCTTTCTATTCTTCAGGCAAAGGGAGGGGCCTATGGTGCCGCTCCACAGCCCGGAGCTCACCATCCTCATACTCCCTTGGACCTGACACTCGGTGAGGCGCCTCAGCCTCAGACACCCCATCACCACAACCATCAACAGGTGCCCTCTTTAAGCACCCAACAACCGCCTCCATCATTCCCTTATCCGCGAGATCCAGCCATCCAGTGGAGTGTGGCACCTATGCAGCAGACGCGAAATGACAAGCCGTACAACCAACTGTCTTCTACACCTGAGGGGCAGTACAAGAACAATCAAGCTACCCTGGTGCACCCCCAACCGCTTCCTCCCCAGGTGGAAAGGTCTGTCTTTAATAGGAGCGTATTCCAAGAAGGCGCTCAACCCAACTACCCCGGCGCACCGGTGCAATTCGTCAATACGCAGCGAGCACAGTATGGCCATCCTGGCCAGACCCCATCACAAGCTCCGATTCCAGTAGAGCATGCAAGGCAACCCCAATTGAATGGACAGTCGATGGCGCTCCTGAATGCTTTCAAGGGTGGTAATGCCGCACCACAGCTAAAGGAGCATGCTCCACAGCCGCAAATCCCAGGCCCGGGCTTCCAGGGACGGAATCAAGCACCCTCATACGGCCACTTCGGTGCACCACAATTACATCCACAGGTCCCTCCGCAGGTCCCTCCCCATACGGCTGGCACTTTCGGCGGCCATGGCCGTACTGGACCAAGTCCCAAGGAGTTGCCGGGCTCCAAGGTTGGACCACCCGCCGATAATCATCGGTCTGCTCTACTTGGCATGTTCCGCAAAGACGACCAGGCTCAGCACCACGCTCAAGCGCCTCATACTGCTAGCCAACCCGCTTCTAGAAACATGCTGAACGAACTACTACGTTCAGCTGGTGGAGAGGCTGCGCGAGCTCAAATCCCGTCACGAGCCAGCGTGGACACCAACCCGTCCACTTCTCTAGAAGCGCTGTCCATTCAGCCCCGACCTGCTCAAATTGGAACTCCTGGGTCGCAGGGAAGGGTCGACTACGCGCAGCAATACAGCGCTCAGGCACACGGGCCAGCCGCTTCTCAGCCTGCTCAGCCTATTCGCATCCTTCAAAGGGGCCAGCATGACCAGTTCCTTGGTATAGGTGGACCCTCGGCGGTATCTTCACAGACGTCACAGGCTTCACCAAGCGGACTTGCTGGCCATGTGCAGCCTGTGCCTGCCGGCGCCAGCCCTGGAGTTGCTCCATCATTCCCTGTTCTGAACCGACGTCGTGAGTCGGGACCTGACCAGAAACGACAATTGCTGTCGCTCTTTGGCAAACAGCCATCGCCTGCCAGCCTGGAGGCCAAAGGCAAAGAAGCTATCGTGGGTACACCGAGGTCTCGTCTTGCTTCTCTGGCCTCTGGTGCCGGTGAGCCAGGAGGGCCGCCGTCCCGTCGCGGTAGCCAGACCCCGATCTCGCCAGCAGAGCGCACGTTCTTGCTGGACTATCTGCAGTCGGTTACCAACAGCGCTAATCGTTGATTTTATTTGCTGAGGCGTTTGATTTGCCATGTACGATAGAGTATCATTGGGATTGGGGGAGCATATTCAACGGAGCTTTGTCAAGGGGTGTTAGGAGAGCGCCAGATAGCTGACTACTTACCTAATTGCTACATGATGCATTTACCGCACGTTCAAATCCCTTGGGAGTGCAATTGTAGCTACACAACGTAAGAAATATTCTCCGTTACGGGGATAACATGGTCGAGTGTCGTTCCTGCGTAGGTACGTCTGACTGGATTCAGGGGAATACAATACGGGCGTCACTCCTCAGTAGAATCGAAACAACCATGGGACCCGAGTAACAAGAGTGTTCTAGTTGGAAATTCAAACTCAACAGCTGGACCGGCATACGCCCTTGTTGTACTGTAAATGGCTGGTGGTTGCTGAAGCCTGGCTTGTAAAGATAGCGATGCCCCCGAAGACCTTGCGCCAACACTGGCAACCAGCCGGCAGAGCTCATACCTTACCCTTTTGAACAAGAACAACAGCCTCTCCTTTCAACAGACAGACATCAAAGTGGTCGAGCGGACCCAGTGGGCTCCTGACGAGGACCGCGCTCCCTGCTTGCCGATACATTGGGGATGATATGTGTGACGACACAAGGTGTGCGCATAATGTGTCTGGGCCTGGAGTTCGGAAAGAGCTCATTTCCGTTGAGATGAATGCCACCAACGCGCTTCTTTTTTAATTTTAATTTTGCGATTTTTACAATTTATTTTGCCGTCATGAACTTGCTGCGCTGCCCCTGACTGACCTTACCTTCTATTCTCTATTCTACACCAACCTGCCGGTCGCAGACATCTATAAACTGGACACCCAGAGGGACTTACTTGTCATACTTCATCAGCTTGGAAGCAGCGGCAGAAAAATACACTCAGTGATAGACTGATCGCAAGCCAAACTCGGGGCGAGAAAACAGAGGTGGGCTACCGTCAGCCCCTCGCTGTTTGTGCTGGGCTCTCTGATCATCTCAGGGGCACAGAGGAGCTGGCCTAGCTCTGATCTTTGCACTGCACAATGCATGTATGTAAGTATGAGAAGCCTACGTCTTTTTGGATTGGATTAGACCCCTGGCAGATATCAGTATCTCGAATGGCTTTGGCTCGCACCAATACGTACGCATGAATAGGCCTTTGTTCAGTATGTATTGGGTAACTGACCCTGGCCTAATCGAAGATGAAGACACTAGCTAGAACCATGTTTCCCTTTGACTAGCTATTCCCGCCGCACACAAACTCGGAGAAAGTACAGATGAGGGTATCTTGAAAGAGCAGTTTCCTACCGACAGTCGGCAGGGGGCCAAATGGGGAGGTCAATGCACTATAGGGATTCATCCGAATCATCCTCTTCATTATCGGTGAGATCCAGCAACTGAAAGCGGTTGACCATGTGGTTCCTAGTGGTGGAAGCCGCAGAGGCAGAGCTCCGCTTCGACTTGAGCCCCGGGGCGGGAGGCTGAGTCTGAGCCGGCGAACTTCTCAGAGGCTGGGCACATTCGTCGGCGGCCCACTCGATGCGAGAGCCTTTGTACTCGCTGCAAGATGAGTTGTTAGCTCCGCTACCAAAACTCTAGAAGGAGGCTGGTACTCTGGGGCAAATTGAACTTACAACCGGCTCATCATGCAAGTGCGAGCAAAGATGGCGTTGTGGATCGAGTTGGTGCTGACGAAGCAGTCATCCTTGATAAACTCAATCTTGATCACTTGGAGATTGTGAATGTGGTCGAGGTCGTCGCGGATGCTCTGCTCAGTATGGTTGGGATCGCGCTTGCGGATGACAAAGTTGCGAGTGGCTCCTCTGCTGATGTGAAAGGCGACATGGCCGGCAAGAGTAAACTGCTGGTCGCTCCACTTCATGTAAACCTGTTGGGTGAAGCCAGTATTAGAACGGCGTTTAGAGTCTATCCGGAATAGAGTCGCTTACCCGGCTGTTCCTAACGTATAAGCCATGCTCGCGAGAATGGCCGAGAAAGGCGGCAGCGTCATCTTCATATACAAACGAGACCGTTGCAGCGTGTTCTCTGGGTCGGAGAAAGATTTCCAAAAGCAAACCGCCACGGACAGCAGCAGCGATATCACTGTGTGTAACGCCAGCGGCTAGGTTCAGTAGCTGGACCGACCTCTGAGCGAAGCGCTCTGGGCGCCGATTGGGCTCAAACCTGCGAACACCTTTGCAGGGCTGGCCCTGATAGTTGGGCTCAAGTGATTCGTTTGGCGACTTAACAGACGGAGACGAGACGTGGGGATATATATCGGGATGAAGCCCCTTTTCGTGGTTCCCATGACCTCCACGCCCGCGCCCCGCTAGAGCGCGGGCTACGAAGCTATCGCCGTTCTCGTAGGGAGGCGCTTGAGGATTGTACACGAAAGCTTGAGAGGTCGGCTGACGAGGATTCTCGTGGGTGTGGGAAGTGGTCTCTGGAATTGGCCCAGTATCACTCAAGAACTGTAGCCAAGTCAGAAATAATATGGAATTGAGAGTTGTAAGTTAACGTGTAATGTAGTGAGATGTTTCTGCGCATAGCCAGCGTGAATCGGAGAATTGAAGGCTAAAGTGGCCAGACGATCTGTCAAAGGCAGTGAAGGGGCTCGAATGAAACATACATCAAGAGTAGCATCGTCGACGCCTTGCTCGACGAGTCTCTGGCGCAGGCAAACTATGCCAAGAAGATGTCAGTAAAGTTCCTTGGGGATCAAGTATACCACAGCTCCACGCAGTTTCGAACGCAGCGATGATTTTCAGGATCGTACCGTATTGGCGAACGACATTGATGAGGCTGTCATATTCCGCTTGAGAAATGTACACTCCCGAGGCTCCATGGATGGAAATGGTGGAATTCTTGAGGGTAGTTAGCTTGGATTGGCTCTGGCAATGCTGCCATGCTCAGCTGAGGAAGAAAAGACATACAGCTTGGTTCCTGTAGTGCAGGGAGTTGAGGTTCAAAAGTTAGTATATCGTTTCTGCTGTCGGGGTGCCACTCGCGTGCATCTCGCGGTACAGCCTGGGTGTCTTGCGCTTACTGCATAGAGTCCATGTTCGTAAGGTAGGTAGTGAGTGACGGGCGTTCAGGATGTCTTGTTTCTCAAGAGGATGATGAGAGGAGGAAGCGACATGGAAGAGAGCCCGGCCTGTAGATTTTATCTCAATGTCTCCTGGTAGGGCGCTCCTAGTACCTAAGGTACCTAGGTAGCAGCAAACAAGTAGAAATGGCATCTGCTCGCTGGACCAACAGCGGACCAAACAGAAACTTCACGTGCCGCTGCCGGCAGCTGCGAGCTGCGAGCAGCCAACTGCCAACTGCCCTCGTCTGCCCTCGTCGGCAGGCTGCCTGCCTTAGTAGCAGGTTGTTGGTAGGCAAATAACTAAGGTACGTAGGTAGGTCACCAAACTATGCAGAGTAACAGTTGGTTGGGCAAGACGGAATCGAAAGACTCTTATTGTTTAAAGCCTGCCTTTTCGGGCTGGGTTTCTATTTCTGCAGAATTTAGTTGAAGTATTCTGCGATCTTGAAAGCGCTGACTGTATGGGAGAGTCGGAGGAGTAGAATGCTCGAAATGACATTGCCATTCTAAAGTCTTAACATGTCAATGGTCAGTTTCTTTCATGTTGACTCATTGCTTTGTTATATGAGGAAGAAATTCCAGAAGAAAACAAACACCATTAAGATGCAGGCTGTGGCTCAAAGATCTTGGATGTACGCATGGGCGTTGTGATGTAAACGGGAGTTGGGACTCCGCATGCAGTTATTAGACTCGTGATATCGAAATAGGCTGGCCGGCAGTCAAACGCCAAGCTCCAATTTCTTAATCCTCGCGGCAAACTGCGGAAACAACCGTTATCTAAGTACTCGTGCTCTGGCTAACTACAGTAACCACCTAACTTTCACAAATTCTCCGGCAAGCTTGAGTCAACTGCCAGGTAACACTGGATACATGTGACACGGGAGGTTGCATTTAAAAGATCGGAGGTTAAAGCGGCAGATACAAGCTAAGAAATGACGGGATATCTTAGTCCGAGACAGGCAAGATCGTAATGTCAGACAACTGGCCCTGTCATCGCATATTGGGCTGGACGGATAAAAGGGCAAAGGAGGCAAAGTCGTTGGGGGAAAAGGATCTCTTCGTAAACGTGCACGCTATCATGGTGATACACGAGACTCGGGATCAGCAAAGGATACGAAAACACATGATGACGACGACAGGCCTGCGTCCAGGCACATGAAAAAAAGGCCTGGTTCCATACCTGAAGCAGAAATCTGGCTCTGCTAGACTAGGTAATGGAGCCCTGAGCCATCTTTAGCCTTTGGGGCATGATTACCGAGAATAGCGGGCGAGCTTAGGAGACTCCGAACAGGGGGGGGCGGGAGACGGGATGTTATTTTTAGGAGAAGAAAAGGAG
>JAAVUK010000584.1:0-22128 GCA_014899095.1 Fusarium buxicola
CTATTAAATAGGGGGTGTATTAAATACCTTATTAATCTAATTAGTTAGTATAGCCCCTATTGTAGGCCTTCGCTATACCTATAATTAGCTAACCGGCTACTCCCCTTTGTGTAGAAAAATAAGGCTCTTTAAACCCCTCTTTGTGTGCTCCCTACGCTGTGTTTTACAATTTGGCAAGAATAACGGCTTCTCCTTCAGCGACGTCATCAGCATGGCCATCTCAAACACCTGGCGCGGCGTGAGCAGCCTCCCCAGCTACGAAGAAATGGAGAAATGGGTCGATCAGCACTAATAATGGGTGGCGCATAACTGGAAAATAGAGCCAAACCTGGACGTCAGCACGGTCAAACAGTACGAGTTCCAACCCTGGGTGCACCGCCAGACCGGCACTGGCATGAAGAACCTGGGCTGGGGCTGGGCAGGGTGGAAGTTTTGGTGGCCGAACCGCGAGATGTACAACATGATGGCCAATGGTGTTGAAACAGCTCACATGTTTAGATACTTTGAGACGGGAAAGCGACGAACGTGGGATGGAGCGAGAGAGACCATCATCCATCAGAACAAGATTGTTGAGAAAGGCTTTTCAGACAAGAAGAAGCCCGCCTAGAAGGGGAAACCAGGTCTTGTAGTTAGCATTTTCAAATACCAGTATCATGCAAGAATGAGTTGTTCGCAGAGACGCTGTCGAATGAGTCTGTAGCCTCGAAGCACGTGAATCATGCTCCGATATCGGCCGGCCGATCAATCTTCCGGCGGGGTGTCCGACCCCACGACTCATTCTCGTCGAGGGGCATCAAGAATTTTCCACGCAACAACAAACGACACAATGGCGACCGATTCGACACATACTGAGTCACAAGTATACCTCTCTACGAGGGGCGGTGACTACGGCGTATGCTTCCCGACCGTCTGGTACACAATTGAGACCTGGCTGACCTCTCCAAGCTCTCCTTCGAGGCTGTTGTCCTAAAGGGACTTGCCACCGATGGCGGTCTTTTCCTACCTCACGAAATCCCAGCTGCCACGGAATGGGTACGTACGCAGTCACCTATCTTTCAAAATCGTGCGAATGCTGGCCTCAAAAGGCTTGGCGCGTGGCGCTCCCGGATCAATGGCTGACGACACCCCAGCAAAGCTGGAAGGATCTCTCGTACCAGGAAATTGCCTTCCAGATCTTCAGCCTGTACATCTCCCGCAGCGAGATCCCCGCCGACGACCTGAAGGGCATCATCGACCGAAGTTACTCGACGTTCCGTGCGGACGACGTTACACCGTTGGTACAACTCAAGGACAACCTACATCTTCTCGAACTCTTCCACGGCCCCAGCTACTCCTTCAAGGACTGTGCCCTGCAATTCTTGGGAAATCTGTTTGAATATCTTCTCGCACGAAAGAACGAGGGCAAGGAGGGTAGAGGTGCGTTAATAAAGGCTCTTGGCCTGTGCCAATGTGTCTAGTGACTTCTAGCCAAGGCCGCGAGAACTGACCAGCTGCAGACCGACATCATCTGACGGTTGTTGGCGCGACAAGCGGTGATGTAAGTGACTTTTACTCTTACAGCCTTTGATTCCATGACGATATTAACACATATGTAGACTGGATCTGCAGCTATCCATGGTCTCAGGGGCAAGAAGGATGTGTCAGTAACCATCTTGCACCCGAAGGGCCGCGTCAGTCCCATCCAGGAGTTGCAGATGACAACTTGCACCGACGCCAATGTCCATAATCTTGCTGTCACTGGAACATTCGATGATTGTCAAGTAGGCATTGAAGATCTTGGAATCGCGAGTTACGACACTAACGACTTGGCAGGACATCGTCAAGGCTCTCTTCGGCGACCCTGAGACGAACAAATCTCTGAAGCTCGGTGCAGTGAACTCAATCAACTTCTCCAGAATTCTTGCCCAAATCGTCTACTATTTCTACTCATACTTCACCCTGGCTAAGAGGTCGTCCACTTTCAAGGTCGGCGACAAAGTTCGGTTTGTCGTGCCTACTGGAAACTTTGGAGACATCCTGGCAGGCTACTTTGCCACCCGCATGGGCCTCCCAGTGGACAAGCTCGTCATTGCGACCAACGAGAACGATATTCTTGATCGATTCTGGAAGACGGGCCGATACGAAAAGCAGCCCGCGCGAGGCCCTGAGGCCGAGGGTGGCTTGGAAGTCGATGGAGTCAAGGCCCACGAGGATGGCGTGCGGGAAACACTTAGCCCGGCCATGGACATCCTAGTGTCTAGCAACTTCGAGCGACTCCTCTGGTTTTTGGCATACGAATTCGCGGCCACTGTCGGCATGGACACTGAGTTCAACCGGAAACAGGCCGGCCAGGAAGTCGATAGCTGGCTCAAGGACCTAAAGGTGAAGGGTGGCTTCGGCCCCGTCTACGTGGACGTTCTCGACAGCGCACGGAAGACCTTCGAGAGCGAGAGAGTCAGCGACCCCCAGACTCTCGAGACGATCAAGGGTTTTTATGAGCAGGTCGGATACATTCTCGACCCTCACTCCTCCATAGGTGTTACAGCTGCTCTTCGGTCTGCGGAGCGGGCTGAGCCCAACATGCCTCATATCTCTCTCTCAACCGCCCACCCGGCCAAGTTCGCCGGTGCCGTCGAGCTTGCCCTTAAGGATGAGAAGAGCTTCAACTTTGAGGAGAAGGTGTTGCCGAAAGAGTTTATTGGCCTCGATAAGAAGCCCAAGCGTGTTTCTGATGTCACTAACGACTGGAAGGCCGTGAGGGAGCTGGTCAAGGAGCAAGTCGAGAAGGAGCTCAACGGTAAACTCTAAAGTCAGTTTCGGGCCGAGACGGGTGTTGGTTCTGAATTCTTGGTTTGATATTGTTATTTATATTTTCCGCACCAGAACTTGAAAATGGCGTGCTATAGACTCAAAATCATTTCTTCCTCACACCATCTCTTGGCTATCAAGCGCCATCTCAACGTTCAGATGCACATAACGACATTCAAGCTTCAAGTTCTGACCTTCGCCGTTTCTTTGATTCACATACCTACATCCCGAGGAAGATGTTCTACAAACGGGTGTCTCGGGGGATGTTAAGGCATTCTTGCTAGAACACTTCCGCCGGTCAAGATTCATGAATTTTGTTTGTTCAATCCAGCGAAGGGCATGTTTGGTTACGGAAGCAGAATAAACCAAGCCGGCGACGTGGTGACATTGTCATAGGGCGTGCGGGTCCTTATAGTCCTGCGGCCTCGGGCGAATGGAGGGAGCAGCAGATCATGGCCGGCGAGTTTCGAGAGACCTGAGCCATGGCGCGTAGATTTCGACATGTATTAAACTATGTGCTGCTTAGTGGTAAGACTGGATCAATTCTCTAGTGAGTGGTCACCAACACGCTCTTTATGATTATAATGATACTTCGGTCAAAGACAAGTGTTTCTAACAGTTCTCGGCTCAATGTCTCGCGGATATAGGACGGATCTCAATTTGAAGGCGTTTTATTGTTAGCCCCCATTCCAACTGACAGCGTTCTGAATCTGCCTTGAGTCGCATGCATCATTGGCCAATCAACCAACATCGTCCCTTGTCAGGCGTTATTAGCGGCATCTCTCGTCAACACGTGGTCGAGGCTTGAACAACGTCTGGTGCGGCTCAAGTGTTAAAGAGAGGATCCTTGTTTTCAGCTTGATATTGAAATGTTATTTATATAAGCGACATATTTCCTCGCTCTGTTGAATAGCTTCTGGTCCATGACTTCACCGACGCCTATTGTTCTCCGCCAGTCTTTGGCTCTCGCTTTCTTTTACACAGGAGAAAAAATGAGATGCTACGTTTCGACCTCTTTAGTTCTTCTATCCGCGCTTGCTGTTTCGTCTCGCGCCCAGGACACTACCGATACACGAGCGGAGACAGCGACCTTGACGTCCGCAAGTGAGGTAGCTACAACTGAAACACGGGGGCTTGGTCTCGACGATGAGCGTGCAGAATGCTTCCAGAACTGTTACAAGAAGTATGGTAGCTACAAGAACTGTTCTTTTGGCAAGGATAAGGTCCTCGAGTGCTGGTGTAGCGCGCCCGATGATTGGGTAGACAGAGAGGAAGACTGTGTGTGGGATGTGTGTGGCGTGGCAGCCTACAATGGTAAGTTGCGATATACTGCGGACTCTCTAATTAAATGGAAACAAGACACAAAGAAACTGAGTTTATGATTTGCAGACTATGGCAACGTGTTGAGGAGGATGTGCAAACCCGTATCGGGTTCTTCTGGCACTCCCTCTGAAACCGCGTCTTCGGTAGGCCTATCATTTGTTAACTTCTCGAGTATTTTGTCCGGCTAATCCTTGATAGACTTCTCACGAGCAGCCAAGCCAAACGACTACATCTACTCGAACAGAGACCAAGAAAACGCAAATTGACACTCCAAGCTCCACGTCCAGTGACACAGTTGAGAAAACAGCCGAGGCAAGCGATGGTCCGAACGGCGGGGGCGCTATTAACTGGACTTCTGGCGCTACTGCTGGATTCGTTGTCAGCGTTGCTTACCTCGTCATGGTAATCCTCTGAGGGATGCAGAGAACCAAGAGAACTCCTATTGGGCTTGAATCGTTGCACGGTACCGAGTCCTACTAATCGAACTGTTGGCGGTTTACCACAGCACCAGCCCAGATCCAAATGTGATGAGATCGAAACTAAGAAAATATCAAGAAGTAGTTCTACATTGATTTCATGAAAACTGGCAATGCTGCACCTTCTGCGATCAATTTAAGAGCCACGTTGCGATAGAGTTCATAATTGATACGACGGCAACTTGAATGGAGATCTTTTATAAATAGATCTGCGGCGATTCTCGGGATATCTTGGTCTTTCTCAATTGCGCCCTATAACTTATACCAATAGCCTAATAGCCAACGAGAAAGACACTGTGTGCCTGGTGTAGGCATCTCTAAAAGTGGCGCGGTAACCATCGAGTGGATGCCGTGAGTCCAAGTCTCAGATGTAGTGGCAGTGCAGATACAAATGCACATGCACCTGACTGGGCTCTACGCAGGGCATACTCCGCCTCGCATTAGGAAGATTGGGCTGCCTCAACGCTTCAGTACAAATGATTAAAGTCGCCGTCAACACCACGAGATATGCTTGATAGCTCTATTATCAGGACACTAGACTGACGAAATCTCTCGCGAAGTCTTCAAAGTATCGTGGAAAGTATCGCTGGGCAGCAAACTAAGAATGTTCGCGTATAAAGCTCTTTCCTACGCATGGGGCTTGCCAAGTCGTGAAGCCCCTAGAGTCCTTGTCAATGGCTGTCCTTTCGAAGTGACCGTCATCCTCGAGTACGCCGTGAAGTGTCTCCGTCTGCTGGACAAGGCTGTTGTCCTTTGGGTTGATGCACTGGTAATTGGCATTACTTCGAGACGAGGAGCCGCTTGCTGATTTAGAACAAGTGCATTGATCAGAAGAATACCACGGAGCGAGATTTGCAAGTCTCTAACATGCGCGACATCTACAGTAATGCTACCGAAGTGATCGTGTTCCTTGGTGATAGCCTGAGTCACCGGAAAGCAAGAAAGCGCAAAATTCAAGAAACCAGAGACTCCAAAGTCTTTGAGAATGCCTCTGCCGACGACTCTTTGACGAACCAATTTCTCTCTGCGTGGAGGGCGCCAGCTCCGCGAACGGAGATTGCGCCCTTGGACACCTTTTTCCTCCTAAGCATATTGGCTCGACCTCAGAATCCATCAAACCCACTTGAGTCCCTAGAGCGAATACCAGATACTTATTTAACAGCAATATTTGAGGGACTGCGGAAAATGCTAACCGCCCGTTGGTGGGATCGGATTTGGGTTGTCCAAGAGGCCGTCGTTGCGAAGACCATAACTCTGAAATACGGAAATGTCTCTGCCCCGTGGGTAATGTTTGCCAATGCTGCAATGGCTCATTCTCAGCAAGCGTCCTCTGGATACACTAGCTCAATCACGGGCGATGATGCCAAAGTCTTGAGCCTCCTTTCGCGGGTAACCGACATCCACCGCCTGCGCCAGAATTGGGGAGAAAAGCAGAAATCAGATCTCTCCCCTATCAGTTCTTAGAGAGTTTAGCAGTCGCCAAGCTTCAGATGAGCGAGATAAGATATACGCTCTCCTGGGGTTGTACAACGATGACACTGGCGTCTGGCCCGACTACTCCCTGGATGTCAAAACAGCCTACAGAGAGGCTACCCTCAACGTGATATGGTCGAGTCAGACACTGTCCATACTGACCGGAGATCTCGGCCGAAAGAATAGGCAAGATCCACCATCTTGGGACCCAGACTGGAGCGCCACGTTTGACGAACATGATCGTAGGCGTACGTGTCTTTTTGACAAGTATAATGCTTGCGGGGAAATTATCAGCACTATAACTGGAAACTCAGTCGAATCCCATATCGTCGAGCAGATGAACTTACTGGTTAAGTCCCTCGAGGCTGTGAGGGACCCAGCAGACTTTCTGCCGCTATGCATTTCAAAGGCTTTGGAAGAGTACAAGAAGAAAGGAGTCGGCAGGCAGCATATCTGTGACAAGTTAATCAGCTTCTGTCATTCTGAGGGCAGCCGAAATGTCAACTGGTTCACAAACCCTTGTCTCATTACACACGATCCTCCCGTTTTCTGAAGGGATGTTCCATGGCATGACTACTTGAGGATGAGGGGCAAGTACATCACAACAGTGACCAAGACTATGGAGCCGCTCTACTCATCTTCCGACATGAACGCGGTTTCCGATTCAATCATAGCTTGGTGGAAAGCAGTACAGCTTTCAAAAAGCCCTTATTCCGACCATGTCTCTAGTGGAACAGCGGCATTTGTTGCCACCCTCTTATCTGGCATCAAGAAAACTGCCGACGGATTCGAGAGACTGGCAGACGGCGATGAACGAGCCATGATGAACTGGCACCGTCAGAGGATAACAAGAGAGTCACCGGATTTTCCTCAAAAGGGATTGACACAGCCCAGTGCCGAGATGTTGGATGGATTTACTGAAGTCTTGCGGTTGTCTGCAACCAAGCGAGCATTCTTCATGACCCTCGACGGCCGAATGGGCCTGGGTCCAGCATCGATAGCAACAGGCGACAAGATACATGCCTTACCAGGCGGCAATCTGCCCTTCGTTCTCCGACAAGCGAGGCCCCCAGTCGATGTCGAGAGTTATGTCAAGGAGGCCCAAACATACTGCTTAGTCGGCGGCTGCTTCC
Organism: Fusarium buxicola; assembly: GCA_014899095.1. Classification (NCBI taxonomy): domain Eukaryota; kingdom Fungi; phylum Ascomycota; class Sordariomycetes; order Hypocreales; family Nectriaceae; genus Fusarium; species Fusarium buxicola. The sequence continues at coordinate 7,193 of JAAVUK010000584.1, forward strand.
TCTATGGCGCAATGGATGAACAGCTGAGTTACCCTCCTGAGGGCAGTCTTCCTCACGATCTTATTGACGAGGCTTTGGAAATATTAAGGAAAGAGTGGGATAAATGCGGCGAAGGTTGACTTTCCAAGACAAAGCAATATTTTTACCCAGCTTGTAAAAGTGGTGAGTGAGTGATGTTGTGGATCGAATTTCTCTACATCATTGAGAACGACACCGTTCGTTGGACTTTCAGCTAAACGCGAGAGCCATACAGACGTTATTTACAGGCAACTTTTACAGAATATCCTTTGATATGTGGTATCCAATCCTTTGAGTGCTGTTCCGAACCCCAGGTATTTACTTTCATAGTATACAAATGGAACGAGCACTTATCAAGAATGACTAATCTCTGGAGTCATAGATTTAAAAGCTCCGCCTCAGATCAAGTAAAGCCAGCCCTGGTTTAGATTTGACCACTTCCTACCCAAGCCGAACATCTTCTTAAGCAACATATGCACTGGCTTGGAAATCCTGGGGTTTTTGTAATCCTCGCAAGCTCTGATCGAATCATCGAAAGAGGGCCATCTCCTCAAGGCTTCCGCTGACAGTAGTACTTGATTCTCGAAGCCCTTGTGATAACTAAGTCTCCGGCCATTTGAAAGCTGCTCATCTAAACACAAAGCTGCAAGCTCTATCACAGCGCCTTACGAAGCCCTTCGTGCTTGACCACCCACCCGTCGTTCTCCGGAAAGCCTGGGGCATTTCCCTTTGAGCCTTCCCAACCTTCGGCCATATAGGCAACTATTGCAGTGGTCAGATCGTAACCAAAGCGATGTCAGGAAAGGGAGACTTACCAGCTAGCAGGAACCCGGCGTTTCCAGGCATAAACGGAGGCGGCGTGCCTCCATCACCTCCTCGGATGGCGAACCCTACGCTCAGCTCGATCAGTTACACGCACAAATTAAAGCTCTTATAGGGTTGACTCACCAGCATCATCAAACTTCCAATAATCATACGCCGTCAAATGGTAAATCGCGCGTTCCGGATTTCCAATTCTAGCCGAGTTGATCGCGAGGACAGGCCGTCCCCAACCACGAATGTTCTGGTCTGTCCAGACTTGCCAGACCTTATCAGCAGTCTTGCGGGCGACTTTGTTATCGACTGCAGGTGTATCAGGCAAGATGCCCTGCAACATGATGAGGCTCCTGGGATCACGGTTGAGGGCCGGGTCTTCCCACCACGACGCGTTGAGGCCATCGTAAACCGTATAAAGCCCGTCAATTTGAGGTGGCTTTGCGAGGTTCTTCGCAACAGTAATCCAGTGCTTTGGAACTGGGAGTCCGAGTTTCTTCTTCCACTCGCGCGCAACGTCGAGCCCGTAACGCCAGTAGGCGACCTCATAGGCGAGGTTGAGGGCTAGTTCGGGCCGCGTGTTTTCGGTAACGCCATAAGCCCTGCGAGCGAATTAGCTATGACTGTGGAAACTTATCAGTTATAGTGAAGGGCTACTGACGGCGGACCGAGATCGTAATTTCCAGAAGACTTGTTGTACCAAGCATACGATGCCATGTAATCAGCACTAGCTTCCAGGATAGGATCCCAACGCTTCAGAGTTTTTCGAGTAGGTTGTGTCTTGTACGCCAGCATGGCCATATACATGGAGTGAGGTTGTTGCCACATGAGAAACGCGTTGATGCCGCCAGGCGAACTCCTACCGGTTAGAGTTTCTGTCATCTTGGGCCAGCGCGCCCCTTTCCAGCCCATGGCCTCGGCTCTCGCAAATGAGGTCGGCAGAAGCTTCTCGTAAATCGCAGGGAAGATGTTATGGAAGTACTTTTCGCGGCCCCATGAGACCCAGTGGGCATTATGCCAGACAACCATTTCCATGTGAAATTTGCCTGTGGAGGAATTAGATGATGTTGAAACCACAGGGAATATGAAGCGCACATACCATACCAGCCGTTGTTCATGAGCCCGCTCTCCTGAGGGGACTCTCCATCAGCTGCACTGTTGACACGCACATGATATTGGGAGGTAACGATGCGTCGCTGCAACTCCGTTGCGTTCGGGTTAGTAGACTCAGTCAGGTCCACGAAGCCACCCTTTTGCCAATATTCGTGCCATTCAACCGAATTCCGCTTTTTGATCTCGGATGGAAGATCGGGGACGTGCTTGTCTGGAGAGAAATGGGCGGTGAAGGATATAGTTGAGCCATCATCGGGAGACAGGATGTATCGATGAGCTGTGGTTTTAGTAGAGCCTTCTGACTCAAGTCTCTTTAACCCGAGCGGCGTTTTATCTGGCCAGCGCAGGTTTACATGGTACTTCGTGCCCAGGTCGTGATAGATGTGCGCGGTGCTTTTCTTGGAACCCCGAGCAATTTTGGTGGTATGGTTGGCAGGGAAATCATAAACACCGACGAAGACCTCGTACTTGTATTTGGTGGTGTGAATTGGTGGATAGGGAAAGTCGAGCTCGACTTTAAGCTTGCCCGAGTCAACGAGCTTCGACTCTATGTTGAAGGTCACGGCATCTGAGTTAAAGTCGCCTTGTGTCACCACCTTCACTTTGGTGCCATCGACGGTAAAGGTTGATGTGATGACCCCACTCCAAAGATCAAGCTCCTGGTGTGTATCCGAGATTTGCCCAGCAGCCAGAGTCTTGTCTTTGTACCGAAGTCCGATACGACCGAGGTTGATGCGATTTGGGTTGCTAATGAGCCATTGGGATACCTTCGGAAGCTTAGGATCTGGAATATCGTAAGACACGTTCCGACCGTGTGTGTCCCTTGGCACGCCGATGTACGCATCAATTGGCCTGATAGATGTTAGTTTAGACTACTAGAATGTACGAGACTGCCTTAGCGTACGCTTCGTCTGGCTCGGTGTCATTGTGCCACGCCCACACGGACATGGTGTTGAAGGGGAGATATGACTGCATGCCAGTGGTATCTACACCAAAGGCGAAGTTGCCATTCCCGACTTGGAGAGGCGTTGTTTCATTGTCGATCAGCTTTGTTCGGATGATATTATTATCGGATACGATGCGTTTCCTTGCAAAGTCAGTTGAATAGTTTCCATGAACAACAGGAGCTTACCTGTCTATGGCTCCAAGAGCCAGAGCCGGCAATAGGAGCCAGCATAGCTTTCCAAGGACCGCCATAACTCCAACAATGATTTATGGTGCTGACACTAGAGCAGTGATCCACCATGGCGAGATCTACGGCGGCATAGCATCTTTTATCCTGAATCGTCGAGGAACCCTGTGAGCTCAAGATCGCCTGGGAATCCGGGGTAAACGACGCCGAACCCACAATTCCGGTTACCAATCCCCCGAGCAGAGGATCATCGGCCTCTCATGATCTTGCGAGGATCTCATCTGAGTAAACTGCGTCACACTGAGGGGGTCTAAGCTACCCAAGACGGTTATCCCAGGGTTGTTGTCTTTCCGCCAATTCGCGTCCTGCCCGCATTTGAAGTAGCTGTGATCTGCGTTCATTTTAGCCGATGAGGCGAGAGCTCGGATCCTTGCGAAGACTGAGGATAAATTGGAAATACCCGATAACTCGGAGAGGAAACTGAAGCGTAGCGAACTCGATTCCCTTTCCTTAGCTGAGTTCCTGCTACTCTAAGCTTAGCTGTCACTGAGGCTCCAGGAGTTCGAGTTGAGCTTCAGTGAAATCTTCTGAACTGACTATAGATGAAAACTCATATCCGTTAATAAGTTCCAGGAACTAACCTTTCCATGCCTCCCAATGTTTAGCCATGGTCTCCTCGTGGGCCCGTCGCTGGCCATCTTTCCTCGCCCCGTTCAGCTCCAGGTCTTCCTTCGATTTCGTCCCAGCCATCAACAGCCACATATAACCAAAGTCATGAAGTTCGTGGCAGTTGATTTAGCCAGCTGATGGAGTAGATCGAAATACTGCAAAAAGATCCAGCAGGTGATCACGATCATCGCTTAACTCCCCCAGGGCTTCGTAGAGCAGTGACACCAGTCGGTGAAGCGATTTGGGCGTACCACTATCTTGAGGGTGGGTGCGGTTCCAGCCAGTGCAGCCTCTTGAGCAGTGAGTTTGTCGTCCAAATAATCCTCTAGACTTCTACCTTCATCGCCGTGGCAACCATCGCCTACTTTCGGGACTTCGGTCGTCAGTGCAATTCGACCCTTGATCCAGTCTGATCCAGTTGATATCTCGTGTAAGGTAGGTGTCATTATTCCTAGCGGTCCGGGATTGCAAGTAACGTGGCTTAACATGTATAGGACTGTGGCTTTTCGAAAGGAAGGGAATACGTTTCCAAGAAGTTCCCTTTTCCTGAGTGAAAGCTCTTTGAAAGGCTCAGAGCAGGCGCAGTCTGCGAGAAACCATGTTCTTATGCAGCGCAACTTCATTTTAGGCAGGGCTTGGGCTGATGATGTGTTTGCCAAGCCGGTCACAACCAACAGGTCTCAAATTATCGTATATGATCACCCTTTTCACGTCATCTTTTATGAGAGACAGCAGAAGCTGAACTCGGGGACAAAATTCAGAGATATGCTTCGATCAACATCCCTATACTCAAGGCTCGGATACAACGGAGACAGAGATAGATATGAGTAAGTTCCAATTTGCAGTGGCCCCATCCTCCTAGTCGCAAATGTTGCTATGACTGTCCAGTTTTCGAAACCTTTCTAATCAAAAGCTGCATTCTTCTGATCCGAAAACATGGCATTCAAGGCTTAGGTATAATTTGAGACTATCAAAGTGTCATTTCCTATGTCGGGGCTGGCGAGATCGGTGGTCCCGTTGGTCGACTATGTTGATGCTAAAAGGTGGAAGGGTATGATCATATTATGGTGTCTCATGGCATTGGGCTGATTTAAAGAGCCAGATTGTGTAGATATACTATATTATTTTGCTTAGGTGTAGCTCTGTACTTGTCTACTGATAGGCACGAGAAGAAAAAAAGGAGTAGCCGGTGAGTTAAGGAATAGCACCCTTCAGAGCCGGTTTCTCTATTTTCTCGCACGCGTCGCGAGTTATTGAGGTCTTTTGTCCGCTACAGACTTCATGACTTCGTTCACCAACCAGGCATCAGGCCTTTCCAGCAATTATGGCAGCTGCCTGCTCAGAGAGTGCATAAACAGCTGCTTGAATATGTGCACTCAGTGGCACAGGCAAGACTGAAGCATCAACAACCCTCAGGCCCTCAACTCCTCGTACACGGAACTCTGTATCCACCACCTTGCCCATAGAGCAGGTTCCGGAGGCATGCCAAGTTGTTGAACTTGTCGCAGCCACTCGTTTGTCAAGCTTTTCATCACTATCACCGAGAGACAAAGGCTCGAGACCAGAACCCTCGGGCACCGATTCCCCAGCAATGAACTGACTGAAGCTGGTACCCAGCATGAAGCGGGTAAGTTGTCGAAGACCCTCCCGGAATACATACTTATCCACATCTGTGGCGAGGTAGTTCAGGTCAACTGTAGAGAGAGTTGGTTAAAACGAGGTGTGTTGCGTTCTAGGCAGCCCGGGGTCTTACTCTTAGGTGCATCTTGAGGCTTCGCTGATCGCAAAGTCACGTTACCTCGAGAGGTGGGTAGGAAGCTCACAAGAGCAGTTGTCATGTGTTCGGCGTCCATTTGAACACCTGGGACAGGAATCTTGGCATGTAGGACAATATTTTCGATGAAAGTACGAGGGTTGGCGAGAAGGGAGTGATTAGATACGTCAGGGTCGGCACCCTCGTCCTTCTTGATAGCCTCTACCAGGCCTTCCCTCGGCACGCCTGTCGATACAATCCAGTCCAACGGGACTCCCTGGACATACTGCGGCTGTGCGAATAGAGGGTTGGACGATCCGATAAGATAGCCGGCTGAAGGATCACGAACTCGCCAGTATTGCCAGAAGGACACATGGTCTGTGAGGCCCGTGCCAACATCTGCAAGATCGACGAGAGGCTTTATACCAACTTCCTCAAGGTGGACTGCTGAGCCTATACCTGAGAGCTGGAGTAGCTGAGGGGATCGGAAAGTCCCTGCAGACAGAATAACGTTCTTGGCTGGCACGACGGTTCCATCAGCCAGTTCAACGCCGGTGGCTGTCAAGGGATCTTTTTTGTTTTGAAAGACAACATTATTCACAAAGGTGTTGAGGCGGACTTCGACTCGGTCGAGAGAGTACGAGCTCGCAGACCATTCCCGCTTGCCGTCGCGTCTGGCTTCGCAAATGTGAGCTCGACCAAGGTTATCGCCAGTGTTTTGATCGAAATTAGGGAGCGCAGGCACACCCAGCTCATCCCAGGCGGCAGCAGCATGTGCGCCGAGCGGAAATTTACGGTTCGTTGACTCTGGAGACTGGACGTAGATTGGGCCCTCTTGGCCGTGCTGCTCGGGGTTGTTGTTATCAAACCAGCGCTCAGCCTTTTTGAACCAGGGCAGCAGACCTTGGTAGCTGTATCGTTCGTCGCCAACGAGAGCTGCCCACTCATCGTAGTATGCAGCAGCTCCACGGGTCCAACCACCTTTGCACCTCAGTCAATTACTCGTGATTCAAGCGCACCTTCGACTTACCTGAGTTGACGGCCGTGCCGCCGCCCAATCCTTTGCCCGAGTTGAGGCTAACAGTGCGATTGCAGATTCCAGGCGTTGGCTCTGACTGATACTGCCAGTCCAAATCTCCGCCCAGATTCAGAACCTGCGGCTCGCGAACGTCGGTGCGAGTACGTGTGTCCTGGCCCGCTTCAATCAAGACAATGCTGGCTGACTCGTCATATTCTCGCAAGCGGCTGGCGATAACGCAGCCAGCAAGGCCGCCGCCTACAATAACGTAGTCGTATGTGACGGAGGCCATTTCGATTTACCTGACTAAACAGTGAGAGAGAGTAATCAGTAGATGAGGGAAAAAAGGTTCAAGAGAGAGCTTCAAAAGACACCGCAAGTGGGAGCAAGGGTTTCAAGGATGCTTACGAACACATGGCGTAACCTACGGCTTACCACATTAACCCCGTGAGCTGACATGAATAGCCGAGCAGGGTTGTAGCTGCAAGGCTGTCTGGGACTTGGCACAGGATCCCATAAGCCCCGGCTTATTGTCTACTTGTGGATTAGCAAACTTACACATATAGAAGCTGATCCGTACACAGTAAGGTGATGTAGCTAAGGCTCTGTAGACGTGAGGGGTTTTGTCGGACAATACATGTTCTCCAGAGACTAGAATAGTTGGGCTTTGGATACTTATTCACTCATAAATTACGGGTCATCCGTGATCTTCCCAAAGACGCATGTGATTACTGCCTATTGCACACGCTTTTTTGGTTATGGTGTCACCACAACTACCTTCAATGTTCAAACCACACTACTGGTTTGGCATCAAGAAGATACACAACAGACTTCTTACTATAGAAAGAGTTGGTTAAGGCTTGGACGGCGCGAACCTGACTGCGTACAGCTATCGCCTCGGCGCCGTCTCTGGAGAGTACAGTCCTGTCAAGGAGGATGAAGGCAAGTTCGGAAAGGCGCAATAAGGAAACAGGCAACCCCTGCCAGCCTTTGTTGGTAAATAGCCACCCCGATAAGTTCGAAACATTATCTACCTGGTCTATTTCCTTTCTCTCAAATTGGAGCCTGGTATCATTTCTAAAATCCTTGATAATGTTTCTGCTCTTCCCATGGAGTTAGGTTCGATACAACCTTGCCGGTGGATTGTGGATCGTTGATAACAGTGACGCTTGTTGTGCGCGTTACATGTACTGCGCTACTATCTTCTTGCCTCTTGTCGTCCTCCCGTAAGTGCTCCTGCGACTCCGACCTGTCGAAATTGGTCATGGGCACTCCATCCTCGTCCAGCTTATAGTAGTTGTCCGAGGACATGCCAGGCTTGGGTGGAAGATGCGACCCGGAGTTGGGGATGTAATCGGAGTCGGGATTCGAAGGACTGGACCACTTGAAGCTGAGGCCGAGAGCCTTCTTCACCTTGATGGAAAGTCCGGTTTCGGCCATGATTCTAGGGAGGGTGGTGACACTGATGATGAAGAAACCACAAGTCATCTCGGCACACGCCCAGAACAGAAGTGGTCCGATGTACCACATGCTGTCTGCCTCTTTCGAGAAAGTGACAGTGTGAGCTAAGCGGAAACAGGCTGCAACACAGGCACTGATCTTGATTAGTATCTCGATGAAGGTGTTTGAGAATGGGAACGGAAATGACCAACATTAAGCCGACACCGAAGATGAGGGCAACACCTATCTTCCTTTGCCAGTTCATCTGCAGACCCCAGATAATTCGCTGCGGGAGCAATGCCATGGCGATATCAGTGATGACCTGGATGCTGGCCGACGCGAGCATGACCTTGGGCAGCTTGAAGCACTTGCTAGGGACGTAGAACTCCCAGATCGCCCGGTGTGGACGGCACTGGAGGTTCAGCAGGATGATGCATGCAATTCCCCAGGCGCACTGAACAAAGACGACGGCCATACAAGCCCACCAGAAAGGACTTTTTAACTTGCGTCCGGGGACGAACACCCGGCACCAGTCGAGGAGGATGACGGTCTTGATGAGGGGAAGGACGGCCGAGTAGCAGCAGCCGTAGATGAGAATCAGCTGTGGTTGGCGTATCAGTTAGTGTTTGATGGTCCATGAGGCCATTATGTAACTCACGTAGAGTGGTCGGACGAGTTCCCTGTTTCGGAGGTTCCATGTGTGTACATAGTAGCCCGGAGCCCAGAGCAAACTATATGCAGCATATGCTGTACCCCAGTAGGCTCCCTAGAGTTATATCGAGTGAGTATAATGTGTTTGTCGGCGCTCTACGGGAGTTATGAAGAGTCGAGGAGGTAGACGAACATATGCACAGAGCATCAGGACTACAAGTAACAGTGTTAGTCCAGAGTTCAAGGGCCAGCACACTTTGTGGAGGGATAGCATACCTTCTTCGATGCCAATCTTCTTTTCTAGCCACAGGCGGCCATATGCGCGAAGGAAGAGACAGAAGGTGGCTACAATCATACAGAATGTGGTAACGCCCCAGGCCAGAACGTTTTCATTAGGTGGATTGTCGAATTGGGGCTCGATACCCGGTGGTGGTGGCAAGGCCGGAGCCGCCAGCAGTTTCTCAAGGGCTTGGGGCGAGAGGGACATGGCAAGAAAGAATGGACGAAGGAGCAAATTGTTTGCCCAGGCGGGTCATGGACACCAGAATGCAATAGATAGGCCAATGCATTCTTTAAAAACATCTTGCTCACGTCGCCTTAGGCACCGTTAGAGTACACGTGAGCACAACGCTCTGCTGGAGACCGATCTTCATTGTTCGCTATAGCAAGGACTCGACTGGGAAGAAAAAGCAAATTGACGGAGGAAGCAAACAGCCAATCCTCCAGAAAACGCTCGGAGGCCAATGAGATGACTTCAATTGCGTCTAGCCATGGTCCTAGCATCGCCGGTTCCTTTCTCTCACTTCTAGTAAGGACGCTTGCAGGATTTTACTCCAGAGATAGGGACGGGCAAAAGGAAGCTAAGCTTCTATTCAGCGGCTACCGCGTGGGGAGGAAAAAAGGGAAGGGAAGTCTGGATCCGTCCATGAAACCTTGATGCAGCACGATTCATCTCCTCGATCTAGGCACTCGAGAGAACTAGAAATAGGGCTAAAGAAGTCGGCTTGTGGCGTGGCGGGCCGGGACCGTCTCCCGGTATGGGCTGACTCGACCGTTGTTAGATCCGAGTCAATCAACCCTGCTAAGCGTGAACGGCTCCTCTAGTTTATTTAGTAGTTTCATATAGTCTATTCATCAGTGATCCCTATTTGCTAACAGTTGCGTAAGCGCCCATTTGGGATGTAACGCTCTCGACAGCCCTGGTCCTTGTGCAACATAGGGCTGGAAGAAACTCGACGACGCAGCAAAAAGCATAGCACCGTTTCAACATCACATTAGCTGTGGCGAATAGTCTGTCCATGATCGGTAGCGGATATCTTCGCGGTGGACGTGATTCGAGACTATTGTCCCATCAAGCCTCTTGGCAAGGATGCGGCGGCAGGCATCTCATGACGGATGCTTGGAAGCCGAAAGTTGCTGCAGGAATACACGATGAACTACTTACTTACCAAACCCCTGGCCCGTGCATGACTGGTTAAAATGCTACCTCGTACGCTTCTTGCCCTGTCCCAGAGTATCATTCTTCTTACTCCATACACTACAGTCCGTCAAGAGCATACTCCAGAGTACCCAACCATGGCTGCCAGTAAGCTCAGCATCAAGATCGCCGAATCCTGGCAAAGCTAATCTATAATGAACAGGTATTGACACTACTTCCCTGCAGGATGAATATCCCCCACCTGCGGACCTGCGGAGAATCCTTGACCAGCAGCCGGTTCCCGTCCTTGCTCAAGGGACTGTGGATCTGATTTCCCTGGTGGGCGACGAGACGAACAAACAGGCCCTTGCTGTACTGAAAAGATTCAATACTGCTCTGACCGCCAATAATACGGAAGCTCTGCAGGAATGCTTATTTGCTGAGCAGGCATATTGGAAAGATGCGTTGGCGCTGACCTACCACTTGCGCACCTTCTATACCCCAAGCGTTATTGCCGCAAACTTTCTTGAAACAAAGAAACTAGAGGCATCACTGACGAGTAGAAACTCGAATGTGCCGTCTTTATTCCTGCTACTCCGGTTCTTGTAAGTCTTTCCTAGCCATGGCAGGCCGACCATTGCACGTAGCTAACAAGGTCTCTCCCTTCTATACAGCAATTCATCGACGTCTCGCTTTCGTTCAGGACCACTTCACCAAACGCTTCCTGCAGCGGGAGATTTCTGCTTTTACCTGTCGAGAACGACAACGACGTCCTGGAGTGGAAGATTTGGATTTTTAGTACCAAGCTGGACAGCTTCGACTTTCACCCAGAAGACGAGTCTCTACTCCAGTCTCCAGGCAGGAGACTGGACGGTCTTGACACAGTTGAAACTGATGTCTTCATTATCGGTGGTGGAAATGCGTAAGTGATGGAGAGCTCATGGGCATGATCTGGTGCTGGTAGACTAACTGACTTTGCCATTGCACAGCGCCGTGGCTCTCGCTGCTCGCCTCAAGGCCTTCGGTGTTGAAATTGTAATGGCCGAGCGGAACCCTCGTGTTGGTGATAATTGGGCTCGTCGCTATGACTGCATGCGGTTTCACGTCCCAACTTCGTTTTGCGAGTTGCCCTACATAAGTAAGTCAAGCACTTGACTCACGTCGCCTCAGCAGCGTCACTGGCCATTAGATGAATCATACTGACCGGATCTCATCCAGATTACGACAAGGGCCTTCAAGCACCTTACTTACTCACCAAGGATGACTTAGCCGAGCAGGTGCGGCAATTTGTATCAGCCTTTGGTCTCAACATGATCACCTCAGCCAAGATTCGGTCGACCGTTTACGACCAGGCAGCCAAGAGATGGACTGTCAAATTCCAGACTCCTAATGGCCTGCGCACAGCCGTTTCTAAACACCTCGTGCAGGCGACAGGAATTGCGTCACAAAAGCCCTACCTCCCACCTGTAGCCGGCGAGGGTGTGTATAGGGGCACCAGCATTCACTCCGAAGCGTTCAGGAGTGGCAAGGAGTTACGCAAGCAAGGGGTGAAGGTGAGTCTCATGGTTCCTCGTTACTATGACAGTCGAATCTGACTCAATACAGTCCGTCCTTGTGATAGGCTCGGCCAACACAGCATTTGATGTGCTGGAGGACTGCCACGCCGCTGGCCTCCAGACAACAATGGTTGTCCGATCCCCGACCTACATAGTCCCTCTGGACTATGTCTGTCATGAAATCAGCCTGGGCGCATATAACTCTGGTGTCGAAGCAGCTGATAGGATGTTTCTGACACTACCAGCGGCGGTGGACGGCCAGTTAGCCCGCAATCTCTTCAGGATGTTTGCATCCCAGGAGCCAGATCGCTATGCTGCCCTCAGGGCCGCCGGCTTCCCCGTTCTGGACAGTGCTGACCCCAGCCAGGCCTTGTACTCCAATCTGGTTGAGAGAGCTGGCGGGCACTACGTTGATGTAGGAGGCACCAACCTCATTGTGAAGGGCAAAGCTGGCGTCAAAGCTGGAGTTGAGCCTGTCGCGTTCACCTCGACCGGTCTACGCTTCTCGGACAATAGCACCGCCGATGCGGATGCCGCGATCTGGTGCACAGGCTTCGCCGACCGAGACGCACGCACCGTGGCTGCTGAGATCCTGGGAGATGATGGCTCTGCCATTAGCGGGGAGTCCAGTGACGATAAGAATCTGTTGGGTCCTCGTGAAGTTGCAGCTCGTCTTGACGCCACCTGGGGCGTCGATTCAGAGGGCGAAATCCGTGGCATGTGGAAGCGTCATCTACGACTTGAAAACTACTGGTTCATGGGAGGATACACGCAGCAGCACCGTTGGCACTCGCGGACTCTGGCCTTGCAGATCAAGGCGGCTCTTGAGGGTATTCTACCGCCAGCTTACCGGGAGACTCGCGCTGGAACTGAGTAGTAAGATGTGTAATAGTCCGGATTACTTGAACCAATTAGGCTCATTTGCGAGGTTGTCACTGTAATTTAATACAACAGGCCGCATATCTTGGTAACTATCGTGCCCCCAGTAATCTTTGAGTCGAGGTGACGGGCAGTCTCATTACTTTACAGTTGTCTGGTAACTAGCAACTATCAACTATCATTGGCAACAGAGATCAAGGACAGGGGGTATCTTCTCGATTGCTATGTAGGTGCTATCAAATGCCTTATAGCAAGGTTCTTCTGAGCCAAGAGCTCCTCATGATGGTTCCTCTGAAGTCGACAACTCTCACAGGGCTTTGTGGAACCCAGCTCGATGGGATGGGTTGCTCAATACGAAATGTGCTTATTTCTGCAACTGTCAGCTTCTGCCTTCTTAGGACTACCTGAGAGTGGCTTACTCCGCAGTTTTTGCACGTGCAGCTCTGGCCACAGTTGCAAGAGCCAGGTCCGCCACAGTTGCAAGTAGAACCACAAGCGCAAGCCATTGTTGGATGTTGACCGAATTGAATTAGAAATATTTAGTAGTTGTGTCAAGATAATGTATGCTTTGAGAGTTTGGTGGGATGAAATGGCTTCAGTGTTGGCGAGGTGGAATAGGAATATATATATGTTCATATCTCTGTTGACCCCGCCTCTGGATCGACATAGTTAGTTTAATCTAAGGTGTCTACCGCTTGCAATGACGCACGAATGACAGTGGTTGTGCATTCTTGTTCGGTAAAGTGTTGTCATCATGTTATGCATGACGTGTGTATAGTCTCATAGTTGTACATGATTTGCCTAGTGCCGGCTTATTTCCTGATCTTCCATTGAGAAACCTCATGAGGATCATACGTTAGATGGGGACCGTACAGTACCTCGACTCGTAACCTTTGAGTCCGCTCAAGTACGTAGCACCTCTGGGCGATAACCTCGGCTGTCTTTTCCTGGAAGCGGTGGAACCGGCGATTGGTACCTTGGTGCGGATTATGCGCAAGTCTTGCCTAGATTATCAGATGCTAAAGGTATGTTGAAATACGCGCAGTTGGCAAGTGCTCTGTGGAATGTTTGGAGGGACTCAAACGAGTAGTTGTTGTCGTCGGGGCCAAAGCTAGAGTGAGAAGCACTCGAAGGGCTAGTTTGGGCTATGATATGCTCAAACGTTAACGAGTAAGTCGAGTCGGTCTACCATGGTATTGATGGAGGTTCAAAGAACCTGTAAGTTTGCAATGCTAGATCTCGGCGAAGTATAGACGAGAAGTATATAGCTGGGGAGATGGAGACCGACAGGGGGGGGTTTATTCGATTCCCAGAGATAACACTCATCAGGCAATCAAGTGAGAGCAGTTAATAACTGGGTATATCGTAACATCATGTTCTGATGTAAGTCTGGATTCTTTACAAACTTGTACCTACAATACCTAGTCTTTGCAGCTTACGCCATAGTTGTTCAACTTAAAACGTAGGTCAGACAACTCGTTTTCTCAGCTGTAGAGGTACCTATATCTTTGTTAACTTCAATATGTCTTACATAATCCTCCATTCCAGCGCCAATCTATGTGTGAGGTATCTCGCTAAGGAAGGGGATCCATTGGTCACCTAGATTCTATGTAATGGCATAAAGAGCAATAGCATAAAGATTCTATACCAGCCAGTGTGGCCTAATGCAACAAGGACACCGCAAAGTGTCTGAAGTAGATATGCTGACATCTAGAGTTGAACCACTAGATCGTGACAAGCCTCCTGCTCAGATGTAGGTTGTCGCAATGTGGAAATAAGTTAAGTGGTTCAATGCTATATGGAAGAACTCAAATAAATAGATCATTGCGAATACGGTGGGATTTACCGGAAAGGGGAGATCAAAGTATAAGCTATATAGTTTTCTCCATGGTGATGTTCTATTCCCGTTGGGTTGAATGGCTGCATGATGGCTTGGCAGCAACGCCTCATTTAACTAAGCGGCCAGTTCACGTCAATATGAAAAGACCTGCAGAACGCTATATACTACTCTTTAGTTTACTCAAATAAGCCGATGGTGTATAGACTGGGGTATCCTTAAACCAAACTACCACAACAAACGACATGAACTGGTCCAGTTTGGCGTCACACCTATAACACATAACTGCCTCCTCTACGACCTGGCGCCAGAACGAAGGCCAAAAAACGCACATGCTAGAGGCTCCTAACAAAGGCGTTGCAAAATAACAAAGGAAGCCGTATCCATCATGGACTGCTTTGAAGCTTCTAGACTCTCGGTACATTAGATGCGTTGCCTCGATGTGAACCATACTCATACTTGATATGGCTGGTTCAACGAATCGGAAATCTCCTGGAAGTCTTGGGTCAAAAGGTCCGTGAGGTAGACGTCAGGAGTGAAAGAGTTGGTGAGGTCATCGGGTTGAGGCAGCGAGGCAGCGTCCTCACCGAGGTAACTCGCCGAAACCATCGGGTCAAAGACCAAGCCATTGGGTTCTGAG
>JAAVUK010000585.1:0-22649 GCA_014899095.1 Fusarium buxicola
GCCCAATTCATCCCCTCCTGCCTCACCCACCAGCCGCCATGTTCTCGCGACAAGTCCTCCGCTCCATCCGGGCTGCCGCTCCCCAGCGAGCCCTCGCCCTCCGAGCCGCCCCCGTCCGAGCCTTTGCCGCCGCCGCCTCCAGCGAAGTCAAGCCCCCGATTTCCGTCTTGATGGCACCTATGCCACCGCTCTGGTAAACAGCAACCCCCCTCCCTCCGTGCCGGCCTCGCGGGGGTCATGAGTCCTCCATCACGTCTGCTCCGAACTCAATTGGCATCACCAATCACTCCCGCGATGCTGCCCAGCCGGGCCAATGGATCGCGTCGTCGCTGACAGGAATTTTTTTGCGTCAATTTAGTACACTGCCGCCGCCAAGACCTCGAGCCTCGATTCCGCCGCTGCCGCCCTCGCCAAGCTCGGCGGCCTTTTCGAGCAGGACCCTAAGCTCGCTCAGATCCTGACGACCCCTACCCTGACCGTGGAGGACAAGCGCTCCATCGTCCAGGAGCTCGAGAAGCAGGCCGGAGCCGGCAACGAGACCGTCAAGAACTTCCTCAACACCCTCGCCGAGAACAACCGACTGGGCCTCCTGCCCGGCGTCTGCGAGAAGTTCGCGTCCATCATCTCTGCCGCCCGCGGCGAGGTCGAGGTCAACGTCACCAGCGCCCAGGTACGTCAGTTATCAGGGATGGGGATATGGGAGGCGGTGCAAGTAACTACGCACTAGAGCTCGGATACTTAGCCAATGGATTGATGGAGCAATGGGCTGATATCGTCATCTCTAGCCTCTCGACAAGCGAACCCTCAACCGATTGGAGACCGCCGTCTCCAAGTCCGCCTACATCGGCCAGGGCCAGAAGCTCAAGGTCACCAACTCTGTATGTTCTCTTGCATCAAGATCAAGCCCTGGCCTACGATCCATATCGGGACAATCCCCCCATCTCTACGAACTAATCCCTAACAATATGCCTCTCTAGGTCAACCCTGACATCGTCGGCGGGCTCGTCGTCGAGATCGGCGACCGAACCATCGACCTGAGCGTCTCGGCCCGCATCGCCAAGATGAACAAGCTCCTCACGGACTCTCTGTAAAACCACCATAGTAAACAACCCTATTTAGTGTCTCCTTTGCCTCGTCTCGTGGGCGTTCGGCCGGTGCCCGCCTTTCACCCACACGAAACCAACTGGGGGGCCCGCCGGCTTCTGGGCTTCCCCTCTCTGACTTTGTTGTATCCCCGGGCGGGGGGAGAGTGTCGATGGAAAGAATAGTGTAGGAGGGTGTGAACAGGGCGTGCAATACATGCAGTTCCCCAATTGAGTTCTTTTGTTCCCGGTGTGATGCTGTCTCATTGTGTCTCCGAGGTCTTGTCGGAATTAGCGGAAGTACGAGCACTCCGCGAAGAACTGACTTTACAACCTGCAGCGCATCGACTGGCTGTTTTGATCGCGAGCTTTGCCTTTTTGTTACCAATTCTCAAGTCATTCACATCGTTCCGAAATGGTGGTATGGGGTCACATAAAAGAGTGCAGGCAGACGCTTACAACATTGATAACATGTCTATGCCCTTCAAAACAGGAGTCTATTTACCGCAGGAGAATCCTGCACAGCGTGGCTCTAGAAAGGTCTTGCTTTTTCAGAACGCCCAATTCCTTCTCTTAGTAGCGCCATCCGTCTATCCCCCGTCATGCAACAAATACTTAGGCTACCTATGCCTTGGTCTCGAACTCGTTATCGTCCGCAAAGGTGCTCTGGACGGTCTCATCCTTGTATCTCTCAAGCTGGTCCGAGACATAACTATGCATATGAGCATCGGCCTCGGTCCGGGCCTTGGCTCGCTCTGGATCATCATGATGAATAGAGTTGGTCGTGGAACGGGCATCGTCGTCAAAGTCACTGCGGGCACCGATAGAGCGAGCTGTCGATGAACGTCTTAAGCGAGGCATACCCGAGCCATGGGAAATCTCCGCGTCCGCGCTTCGATGAAAAACGTCATCAAAATAATGGCCCATGGCGATGGATGGCGTGCGGGGAGTATGGGGAAGACGGCAGTTGACACTATTTCTTGGTTAGCACTCCAATGTATCATGAACAAGTCCCGTACAACATACCCGGTATCATGAATCATCCGAGCAATCAGTCCAGTCCAGCCACATTGATGGGTGGCACCCAGACCACGTCCAGTGTCGCCGTCAAAGAACTCATGGAACCAGAGGTAGTCCTTCCAATGTTCATCAAAGTCGAGACGATCATCACCACCGTTGATGCTGCGCCTTCCATCATCCGTGCGGGCGAAAAGATGCTGCAGGCGATGCTGAATCTCTTCGGATACCTTGCCCAGATGCATGTAGTCGCCGCTACCTGTCGGGCACTCAACCTGGAAGTCGGGTCCATAGAAGAGGAAGAAGCGTTGCAAGGATTCGACCAACAAGAAGTTGACACACAACCAGATGGGACCTCTCCAATTGCTGTTGCCCCCAAACAGACCGCTGTCGGAATCACCAGGCACGTATCCAACACAAAACTTCTGTCCGTTGACATCCATGGAGAACGGGTTCTCCTTGTGGAACTTGGAGAGGGATCGAATGCCGTGGTCGCTGAAGAACTCGTCTTCGTCAAGCATGCGCTTAAGGATCTGCTCCAGTCGATCTTTGCTGACGATAGACAGTAGAATTCTGTTGCCCTTGCCTCGCTTTCGAATGCTGGCCATGTTTCGCTCAGCCAGATCACATCGGTTCTCGATGAACCAGTCCACTCTCTTTTTGAACGATGGGAGCTTATTGATCAACTCTGGCTCGAGAGTGATGGTCGCATACAGAGGGATCAGGCCCACAAGCGATCGTACGGGCAACTGCTGAATCCAGGGGCCACCCCAAGAGATGGCATCATAGTAGAAGCCATCATCCTCGTTCCAAAGAGACTTCTCATCCTTGGAACCGGTTCGGAAGGTCATTGCATCACTAATAAAGATGAAGTGCTCAAAGAACTTCGATGCAATATCCTCATAGATGCGTCGATGCTTGGCGAGCTCAAGCGCGATGTTGAGCATGGAGAGGCAGTAAAAGGCCATCCATCCGGTGCTGTCTGCCTGCTCGAGGACACCGCCAGTGGGCAAAGGCTCAGACCGATTGAACAAGCCAATGTTGTCGAGGCCCAAGAAGCCTCCCTCAAATACGTTCTTGCCATCGGCATCCTTGCGGTTCACCCACCAGGTGAAGTTTAGGAGCAGTTTCTGGAACACGCGCTCAAGGAAGTCTAGGTCCTGGCGGCCATACATTTTCCGCTCAATCTTGAACGTCCTGAATGTTGCCCACGCATGAACTGGCGGGTTTACGTCCCCAAAGTTCCACTCGTACCTACAGATAAATGTGAGTGATCTCTTTCAAAGAACATAGATCGTGAAGGGTGTGACTCACGCTGGAAGCTGTCCATTTGGATGGCAGTACCACTCTCGAGTAAACAAGTCAAGCTGCTTCTTGGCAAAGTCTGGGTCAATCATCGCCAACGGAATGCAGTGAAAAGCACTGTCCCAGGCGGCGAAGAAAGGATACTCCCATGAGTCGGGCATTGACAGAATGTCATCACAATGCATATGTTTCCAGGCCGAGTTTCGAATGTCTTTGCGGGAAGCCGGGGGAGGGGGCATTGTAGGATCCCCATTCGCCCAATGATCCCAGATGAAGTGATAATGCTGCTTGGTCCACATCATTCCAGAGAATGCTTGTCGTTGGATGTTGCGCAGGTCGTCCGCCATGGGGAGGGGGCTGAGTCTGTAGTAGAACTCATCCGCCTCCTCCTTTCGAGTTTCGATGACATCGTCGAACTCTTCCTCGTCGAGGTACGTGTCGTCTCTCTTGGTGAAGCGGAATCGAACAACTGGGGCAGCGCTTAGTCAAAT
Organism: Fusarium buxicola; assembly: GCA_014899095.1. NCBI lineage: Eukaryota > Fungi > Ascomycota > Sordariomycetes > Hypocreales > Nectriaceae > Fusarium > Fusarium buxicola. The sequence continues at coordinate 3,896 of JAAVUK010000585.1, forward strand.
GGACCTGGAAGATTGGTCTGAGTAGCATTCTTACCAGCACATTCACCGGGGTTGACACCACCATCTTCGTTGAAGTTGAACCAAGCAGCGCATTTGGTGCCAGATTTGGCTGGATTGACAGCGTCCTTCTCACCATCGACAATGTACCTGTGGAACGCATCCTTGACGTACGGCTGCTTGTTCTTCTGGCCATACAGAGTCTTGAAGTTGGTATCGTTCTCTGTAAACATGAATTCGGGCATCACATCCTCACCGCTAGAGCCTACACCAGGTGAAGGGGAGCAAAGAAGATGGCGCTCCCCCAAGCTCCAGTGGTTAGACTTGGCCAAATTCTCGTCGACATGTTTGATCGAAGGCTTCTTGTCCTCCGGTTCTCGGCCCCAACTCCAGGTGTTGCGGAACCACACCTGAGGAATGATATGAAGCGGTGCAGGGTCGGGTCCCCTGTTCCAAGCAGTGACTCGAAATAGCATCTCGTCGGGATCATCGTTTTCTTTCGCGGTCTCGATGAAGATGTCCCAGTATCTATCCTCATCAAATACGTCGGTGTCGGTAATTTGGTACTCTTTGTCTTCCTTTCCTCTTCGGGCGTTTTCGTCTATCAGGTCTTTGTATGGGAACTTTTTCTGAGGGTACTTGTAGAGGAACTTCATGTAAGAGTGCTATCATGACCTGTTAGTATGTTTATGGATCTGGGATGTTGGGGTCTATTACAGTCTGTTGTAAAGGTTAGTATGAGTTCACTCAAAAACGGCCGTTGAAGGTGAAGCAAGGATACTGACTGGAGTATTGTCGACGTGGAAATGGGCTTCCTTGACGCTTTCTCCGTGGTTGCCCTGGGGGTTCGAGAGACCAAAGAGCCGCTCCTTGAGATAGTCACTAAGAAAGAAGTCAGCAGTCATGACGTGGATCCACTGGCGTCACTAAACGGACTCTTCTTCATTCCAAAAGCTGAAGGCAATGTTCTGAAAGCCGTGAGTGTCGCAAACACCGGCGATGCCGTCTTCGCCCCATCGGAAAGTGCGCGATCGGGCGTGGTCGTGCGGAAAATCTGAGGCGACTTGTAAGAAGACGGTAAGGCACACAAGTTGTTGAAGGTTATACGTACGACTCCAGGCATCTCCATCGTGGCTATAGTCCTCTCGGACTGCGAATTCGTCAGCAATTGGGTTATCGTAGCCGGGTATGAGCTCGGAGAAGCTAGCTCGAGCGATCATCACATGCCTGTTGCCCATTGTCTCTCAGCAACGTAGGGCCCCCATTTCTTCCAGTACTTGGTGCGGTCGCGATCCTCCTTGAGACGTCTCTCTTCCTCGGTGAGGTACTCGTGGCCGTCGAAAACAACCATGGCGCAGAGTGAGAGCTCGACGAAGGTTCGACGAGGGGCACGAAGCACGGGCGACGATCGGCGAGGGGTAGCAACGGTGACTTAGTGGGGGTGAGATGAGATCAATTGGAACGAGTGGGGGGGGAGGAACGAAGCAAGAGGGAAGACGATGGGTTGTAAGCTGGTGTTTTCAGGCGAGGCTTCACTGGCAAAGAGAGAAAGGCGGAAAGGAAAGGAAGAAAGAAAGGGGAGAGAGGAAGAGAAGAAGAAAAAACACCTTTCTGCGAAGGCGAGACACGATCGACGATGGTGGTGGGTAGGACCCAAAGGTGACAGTCGCGGTTGTGCCTGAGGCCCAGGCTAGGTACCTAGATTTAGCTTGCGGGATGAAGCAAATACATTGGTAACTTCCCTTCGTTCCTGTTTTTTTGACCTGGTCCCGATAACACATGGCTGTGGACGAATGGCGCATTACGGGTGAGCTAACCGATTGCAACGGCGGCCGCCGCATTTCCTCCGTTGCGGCGCTTGAATGCTATTGGAGGCATGGATTCTTGTCTCTCCCATGATAACGATGCTCGCAGCGGAGTGACATCGATATGTATGGCAACGCTTTAGCAGCAAGCGGCTAGCCATGGGTATGGCTCTTCACTCCACCAAGAACACCAACATCGGTCGCTCCCCGGAGCCAACTGTACTTAGGATAGGATAATAGAAGCCGTCGGTTCTGACAGAACATACTCCACTGGGATGAATTCTCCGCTGGAACGCTCTGAAAGTGGGAGCTTCACAGTTCTACTACAGCGCGTTACACCAACTTACAGTATATTTATAAAGTACTTGCTATGGCAACGGTTTGGCGCATACATACCGGTGAGCCATGGCGGCTCCAGCGTCCCCCGGCCGAATTACTTCCATGTGGCGTTCGTCATGACTTGGTCTGCGCTAAAAAGGTTCTTGCGACTGTCACTGCAGCAATGACGTCTTTCAGCATTTGAAAAAGCCGCGTGTTGGTCCTCGGAATCAAGGTTCTGGGCATGTCGTTTCACAAGCTCAAGGCAATCCCAGCGTTTCTGTTTCAGTCAAATGGGTTCAACAGCCCAGCTCAACGAGGGAAATATGGGTGCTTGTATCGGCGTTCAATTTTGTGTATACGGTTTGACTTTTATCTTTTTCTTTTCAAATAATCAACAGATCAATTATAAACCTACGAGGTCTATCATAGCATCCAGGAGTTATCCCAACACGAATTCCAAACTGGCTCTCAGCATTACAGTCACATCAAGGGTATGTGAACATATTCCCGAACCTATTACAGTACACAATACTCGTGCTCTCGTATCCCGTACATACTCTTTACTCGAAGGGCCTTGCTCAGGGCAATGGACGAAGGAAACTCTTGCGGCAGTTTGCATACGTTGTGTCAGGATTTAGTAGTAGCACTGAAGCTTACAGACTGAACTTACAGACCGAGAGGGGCGATGACCCTTTCCAGGCCTGGGGTGGATGGGAAACTCAAACAACTACGGACACCATTTCTCCTAATCCAAACAAACACGAATGCAATGTTTGTCTAACAGTTCCACAAACGTACACGTATAATATCCAGGGACCTCTTTCGTATCAAAATAGGCTCCCTTTGGAATTAAAGAGAATTACCAGGCAGTAGCTGACTCCTTCGACAGGACTTTAAGTCTTTCTGGGGACCGGTCAAATCTTGTTATCTTAACCTTGCGAGTGGAACTACCCTACTGTGGCACCGGGAATGCTGGGGATTCGATGCCCATCTCATTATAAAACCGCTCTCGTTCGTACTCCTTGGTTCATTCAAGAAGACATCAACCGTGCACCGAACCTAGTCATGATGAGAACTTGTCTATCTCCAATATCCGTAGTCGAACGCGAGCTGTGGACTGCCCAAGCATTCCAACCTAGACCGCCCGGCCTCACAGCCTCTGGAGGCAAGCCTTGGTCGTCAGCAAGTGGCGTGAGATATTAGCCAAGTCCAATGTGGCTGGTCGAGCAAGCTCTAACAAGACCTCAAACGCGGCCATTGACATTGATGATTGGACCTCTTAACACAATAGGAGGTCAGCCTCGCTGCGAACGAGCACTTTCGTCAGCCCCTGCTAGGGGCTGTACAACATCAAGCCACTACGGAGTACATACAGTAGTTGGAGCACAACACACTCACTGAACATGCCGATTCTTATTCAACCTCTCACCACAATCAGTTACAATCAGTTGTATCAAAGCTCCCTCTGGGCGTTTACTCAGCTGCTGCCAGCTCAAGGAACGCCGAGCCAATGCTCCGTCATACCTAAGGTACCGCCTCGGATGTCCCAGATAATGACGATAAGTTATGTCCAGCGTCCTCATTGGTTGGGGGCATCCTTGAGCGCCAAGCTTCCGCCTCCCAGAGCCAGGCACAAAAAAGCTAATAAGGCTCGCTGGTGCTTGCTGTCCAGTTCTTTTTACTGTGCGCGACAGCTTTTGGTACGTTAACGCCTCGCCTCAACAAGCCCCATCCCCATCGTCAGATGCCAACTCCGCCACGATAGACTCGTGTCTTACTTGTCGACTCGTTGTCACCTTCGTTCTTCGCCCCCGACAATCGTTTGTTCTTTCTTTAGTTTTAAGTGCTGTGGCCGACTATGCAACATTGATTCTGTATTCCTGCTTTGCATATTGTACCTCGTTATCCCGTCTTCCTTCATCTGGTCGCGCTGCACGACAATCCGGATAACACGTTCACCATATCGAACCGTCCTTCCTTTTCAATACCCTGTATACGAATCGCAGACCTCGATATACATCTCTGCCATGTCCGATGCTATATCTGCCTTTCTCCGGAGAGTAGTCGTGGAGTCCCCTCCCGGAGAATGGGCTATGCGCCAGCTTCGCGAGCTCCTCATCGGCGCTCTTAAGCAAGGTCCCATTCCCCAACATGTGTCCTTCGAGATGGACGGCAATCGGCGATATGCTCGAAGCCACCGAATGGAGACTGTAGAGGGCCACCACCGTGGATTTGAGGCGTTGGCTAGGGCATGTGCCATCCGTTCCGTTCTTCTGTACCATACTAACAGTTGGTCGATAGATTATGGAGATTTGCTACAAGTGCGGCGTGAAAGTCGTGACTGTATATGCCTTTAGCATCGAGAACTACAACCGTCCTAAGTACGAGGTCGAGGGTCTTATGCAGCTGGCCAAGGTGAAGCTGGAGCAGTTGACAAACTACGGCCACATCCTCGACCGTTACGGTGCTCGTGTCCGTGTCCTCGGTCAACGCGACATGATCCGAGGTGATGTCCTCGAGGTTGTCGACAAGGCTGTCGCACGAACGAAACATAACAACAAGTCAGTTTTGGATCTTGAAGGAGGCACAACGCCAGAGCTAACGCATGACAAGGGCCGTGTTGAACATTTGCTTCCCTTACACCTCTAGAGCCGAGATGACCACGGCGGTCAAGTCAACAGTGCAAGAGTTCCTTGCTCCCACTCCTCCACGGAGCACACCATTCTCCCCTTCTCGCATTAGACAAAAGATCCTCTCGCGCCAGTTGGATGGCCGTGAAGGTCTGCCCACGATCCCCGATGATCTACCCGAGGACTCGGAGCCCTTGGACGGCGACGATGCCAAGAAATACAGCGACGGAGATTCGTCATCACCCACACTGCACCCAGATTCACCCCCGCCTCGTCTTCGAGCAAGAAACAGCACCGCCAGCCTCTCAGGCCTGCCGAACCCCGAAACAATTACAGCCGAGACGCTCGACAAGCACATGTACACAGCAAACGACCCCCCTCTAGACATTTTTGTTCGAACTAGTGGAGTGGAGCGCCTCAGCGACTTTATGCTCTGGCAGTGCCACCAGGACACGCATATCTTCTTCATCGATACCTTGTGGCCTGACTTTGACCTCTATGATTTCATCTGGATCTTGCTGGAGTGGCAGTGGCGGCAGAAGCAGAAGGACCGTGAGGAGCCGCCTGTCCGGGCGGTGGCTGTTAAGGCGTGACGTGTTTCGAGTAGACGGACAGCAGTGATACCCAGAGTTATGTAGAAAACCAAGATACGGCTTTTTCATGGCAACCATCTTTCTCTTTTAGGTAGTGATGCGTGGGATTGAAGGTTCAGGGGTGTATATGGATTTTTATTCTATTTCTGCGATGGGCAATTAATCTAATACATGTATATACGGAGACGCTCCGTTATTGATCCACTCTTTTCAACCCTCTTCATAAAGCTCTCTTGATTTCGAACAAGTGATGTGAACTGCTCCATCCCACCTGATTCTGAGGTTATGACGAAATGCTGTCCACGCGCAACGCCCCTTATCAGATAAGAAAAACCCTCCGTCATCGGAAGTGGGTTTCTCCGGGTTTGCGGGTCCGCCGTGGTGCATGTGAGTCGTTGGTTGGGGCGCCAGTGGAGAGGAAGCCGACGTGTGAGTGCGCTGTGCGTCCCGTGTGTGGTGTACCCGGCTTTGGCAGAAGGCACTGTAGACTCCCGCCGCGGCATTCGCAGCGCTCGCTCTCCAAAACCAAGTGGAAGTCAAGGCGATCCATCTGCCATCCTGCTTCTGCTCCTGCGCGCGTCCTCCCCTCTCTCCTTTGCAGACTCTGCTCATCCCATACGGTATTCGACGCAAAATGACCTAGCCTCTTTTTCTATCTGGTTGATTTTACTGTTACTCGCCTTGTTACTTCCCCTCCTCATACTTCCTCTATTCCAGCTTCAGTCTTTCTGCCGCCAGCCCGTCCCGCCTCTCGAGCTGATCGACCGAGTCGCCTCAATCCTCTCTCGCCCTACCCGCGTCGAGACACCATGAAGTCGGCCAAGGCACCCGCGACGGAAAGCCTGTCGCACCGCCGGTCGCAGCCCGTCCGCCAGACTCGGACGAATCCTCCGCGAAGCACCGCGAACCTTGGCCGACCCGGTGCTGGCAGAGAATCGATCGGCGGCAGCGACCAGCCCATCGAAATCTTCCCAGCGATTACACACTTCGCCGACGCCATTACCGCGCTCCCTAAGGAGCTTGTCCGACACTTTACACTGCTCAAGGAGGTCGATGCCAAACTTTTCGCCCCCGAGGACCAGCTCTTTCGACTCGTTGCTGCTGCTGCCAATGCTCCCCTCCCCGAACCACGCAGGAATAATGAGGCATCGAGTGGCATTGCACCAACCTCGGCGCCCATGAGCGCTCAAAACAGCTCGAGCGGCATCACCATGAACAACAGCCTCCAACCCGTACCCTCGATCGACGAATCCCACAAGGACCTTGTCTTTGACCCGTCCAACCTTCCTCGCCGCCACCTCTTCCGCCAGACCGCCGTCAAGATCCAGGAGATGCTGGTGTCGCTCGAAGAGAAGAACCACGTCATCTCAACGGCCAATGAAGCCCTCCAGGCCCAGCTTTCTCGCATCGAAGATGTCTGGCCACACCTAGAAAATGAGTTTAGCGACGAGGCTAAATGGGGAAGCAACACACACTGGGCATACCCCGAGAATCGTATCTCCAGATCATCACACGTCGACCGCACCCGGCGCGACGGTGCCGCAGCCATCTCCGCCGCAGCGCAGGCCTTGGCCGAAGAGGCAGCTGCCAGAAGCGATGCCCGAAAGCAAGCCGTTCAAGCCAAGAAGAACTCGAGAAACCATAATAACAATGCCCATAACAACACCAATACCCACCACGATTCCGAGGGAGACGATCACGACGGCAAACACAAGGCCGAGGGCACTAAGAAGACCACCAAGTCCCGCAAGATGGTAGAAAGCGCCAATGTCGGCTTGGGGATTTCTACAGCGTCGGTCAGTAACGACAACCCACCGCAGAAGCGACGCAAAGTAGAAAAGACGACCAATGGTGCTACAACAACTGAGCGCGCCATGAACACTGTCTTTGGAAACGCTGCACCAAAGGCCAAAACCATAAGCCCACGGGCGACCCCTGCCCCCGAGGCGCCCAAGAAGAGAAAGGCACTCCCTTCAGGGAGCGGACAGGTCAAGAAGAGGTACGTTCTACTGCCTGCTCAAAATATCGCATGGCAGATCCTAACATCATGACTTATAGCAGGAATGGTGTCGCTGGCATGTCGCCGTCAGTTAACTCGTCACCCGTCATCACTGAGCTTCCCGAGCCAAAGGTCCCGATTGGAGCATCACCGGCACCCGCTGCTACTCCAAACCCAGTACCGACTCGCTCGCGGCAAAACTCGATACAATCTGCGAACGTTGAAAATAGCAAGGCGCGGCCGACATCATCGGCTTCTAATAAGCCCAATGGCAACCCGGCTGCGACGCCAAATCCTGTACCTCCATCGAGCAATTGGCCTCGGAACGGAGTCGAATCGAAGGCTGCGAAAGAATCGAGTGTGCCTATCAAGACCGAAAACTCCAAAAAGGACGCTGAGCGGACAGAAGCTGTCTCTGCTCCGCCAGCTACCAGCAGTAGCAAGAAGGAGACCAAGGCAGATGAGAACGACGGTAAGAGTGAATCGGTACCACCAGCGCCGCAGAATTCTACAGTTACAACCAAGAGCGGGAGAGCAAGCAAGCCGTCAACACCGGCACTGGCGACATTCCAGGAAGCGGCGCAACCGCGGTCGCGCTCATCGAGAAACAACGACGGAGCTGGTGCCAACAAGAAGAACCAGAAGAAGGCTGCTCCCACGATCCATGCAGTTGTTGCTCAGTTGGCAGACGAAGACACGAATAGCAGTATGCAAGGCGACGAGGACGATGGAGATATTGATGCAGACGAGCCAACCTATTGCTACTGCAATGGCGTCAGTTATGGCGAGATGGTAGCGTGTGATGCGGACGAATGCCCGCGTGAGTGGTTCCACCTGGGGTGCGTTGGACTCAAGGTCGCTCCAGGATCCAAAGGTGAGTTGTCGCGGACACGATTCGAATTCCCTAGTGAACAGAGAGCTAACCGGGTGTAGCAAAATGGTATTGCGAAGACTGCAAAGAGCGCCTCAAGATGGGTGGCAAAAAGTCCAATGGACGATAGAAGGTCAGACGACGCTCAATAACACGAGTCACGATGGCCTCGTCGAGGGGTCGACGATTGGTTCTGGAACGAATTGCACCGCCCGTAGAATGGATCCATGTATGACAGACACACAAACGGCGTTCCTTTTTTCTCTCCCTTTTTGTTTTATTTTTTGGGAGGGAGGCGGACGCGGTCATACAGCACCCGTCCCGTTTTGGTATTTTCAACTGGCGGATAAAAGAGGTTGTCGGATCTTCATGTTGTCAAGTTTTACCTGGAATGAGTACGTATGGTACCGGAAGGATGATGTGTTGATGATTCGTTGTCCGTTCTATAGAAAGCGACATGGTGTGCGCGGAGATCCAATAATGGATTAACAGACGGGGGGCAAAATGCGGGGGATTGAGGGGGGCCCTTGACGGAATGAAAGCACCATTGGATCTGACCAATAGACGCACATGCTCGGGATTGAATTAGTGAAAGATGAGAAGAACGAAAGAAGACAAAGTCACGATGCTCAATCTTGTGGCGGTTGTGGTGGTTTGGAGCAGTTGCAGCGGGCCGCCGGAGTTTGACACGAATTCGAGGGGGTTAGCCGGGGTCACGAGGAACAAAACGCAGACCGCTAAGAGCAAAGCGTTATGTAATAGCTCCCGAGTCTGGGGTTGGGCTGCCGGAGCGAAAGGGGGAGCTCACAGGCATTGGCCAACGAAACCAGGACGATTCAAAGATTTGGCAGCGGGAGGTTCGTACTAGGACTCGCTAGTCTTTGGTGATGGCGGCCTTGAAGCTCGGGCAGTGGAGGGTTCTTCTTTGGTTCCTGCACTTGTTGAGAGGGTGTATTGTACTGTACTGTACTCCCCTCCTCGGAATACAAGAATAATCTAGACTGGCCCACAGGGTAGGTATTTAGTATGTGGGAGTGGGCTGTGCCAGTCTCGATTATCATTGTAACCCCTAGACTCCTTACCCATGTCTAGATCCTGCATCTTGTTGAGAGGAGCTGGGGATCAAATATGAAGAGCTCTATAATGAGCTAAGCTAAGCTTGGAAGCTAATAGGAGAGATGGGAGAGAAGGGTCCAAGACAGATGCTGGAAGTGATGGAGGTCGAGAATGGCGGAGGTTCGGAGAGGTGGGATTCGGAAGGCGAAAATGTGACAAGTTGAAAGCTGGACCTACCTACGTACTAGTACGTAGTACCTATGACGTTTTGGAAAATCCGGGGTAAAATTGGTTCTGGCTCGTCAATGGTCGATGCTTCGACCTCCCTTCGGTGATAGGGCTCAGGGGGTGCGCGTGCGCGCTTGTGCGAAGGTCTCCCTCAGCCGCCGGCGCGGTAGCTCACGTTGTCAGCTTGAGCTACCTGCTGGAACAGCAAACACAAGATGCCAGCTGGCGACGTCTCTGCGGCACTTGATGCCGAGACTCTGCATGGTTGACATGCTTCTGTACGAGTCTAGCAGCGTGGCACGGGGCGTTGTACGTTGTACGATGCTGCCGTCGTGAACCCCCTTTCAGCTGACGGAGGCATCATGTGCTCACCGTGCCCGGCGTGAACCCAGCTCTCAGGGCTCAGGGGTTGAAGCGGTGTTTAATGAGGCGGCATATGAACCAGCTGTGCTGCAGTTACAACGTACCCTTAGGGAGAAGCCGGGCAATCTAAGCCGGGCACTATATGGGGCACGTGCCTGGTACTGAATCGCATGTTGGGTGCGCCGTTCTGCGATGCGAGTCGTACTATACAATATCGATCGTATGGTGAGTGTCATAGCTTTCCAGCTGCTTTCTCCTCGGAGGACTGCCTGTGCATGATATATGCTATTCTAGGACTTCCGAAGTATTATCGCAGAATAACAAAGGGTGATTTCACGGGAACGCACATCCCATCTTGCCGCAGCAAGGAGCAGCTAGGTGTACTGTAGGTACTGTAGTTTATTTCTATTAGCAGCGCCCCCGGTCTATTTTTCTCGGCGGCTGGAGTCGGTGTCGTTCGCCACGTCGGTCTCGGCCTGGCGTGTCTAAGCTCGAGTTGGCGATATGTACCACCACTAGGGCCGGAGAAAACGGGGTGCCGGTAGCGACATCGCTCACCGGGAGGCAGATGATGGGAATGATTAACTAAGGTCCGGAATACAAAGGAACCCTTTGGGGGAATCTAGGGCTTCTATGGACCGGCTCCAATGCCGGTCCTTGAGGTGCTGTTCTGCTCCCCCTCGTGACCGACGGCTGGATGCTGATGGGATTCGGCAGTACTGTACGGCGCTGATCGATCGGAGGAGCTGGGTAAGCCGGTGAATTCGGCGGGGCTGAAACGCCGGATGCGATTACAAAAATTGCTTTCTGCAATGTACAGCTTACGTATGCAGTATGCAGTTGAGACTTTGCATATTGTTTGAGCCTTGCTGCAAGCTGTGTTGTGTAGACTTCAGTGTTGCTTTGCTGTCTGAATAGGCTATGGTCTAGAAGGTGCTGGCCGAAAGCCATTGTCGAATGGCATCGCTTGGATTTTGTCTTTGCCCAGCATCTGGTCACGCGGCTCTCGGCGGATCTGATGAAAGAAAACCCAGGGCTTGCCTTCGTCTGCTTCTCCCCGCCTTGAACAAGATGGATGAGGGGCTTTGAATTTCCATTACTATACACTTGCAGCCACTACATTACGTTACGCTCTGCAGAACGCGTCGTTTGACATCCAAGGCTGTCTCGGTATTTGCTTCCGATGGAGGAGGTGTCGTTGACAGAAACCCTTGTCGCGCCATTGGCCCTCGGCCAATGGCCATGAATGACTGGCTACTCTTGCGCAAGGGTAGAAACAAGCCGCATTTGGCGGAGCGGAGCGGAAGAGCGGAGCGGCGCACGGGGGGTGAATTGTGCTGTGCTGTGCTGTGTTGTTCGTCCACGACAGGGAAAACGCGATGGTATTGTTCAACCAACTGCCTGGGAAGCCACCTGATCGTCAGCGAGAGGATGGATATTGGGGTCCAAGACGGCCAGGGTTGTGTGAATTTGGCATGTTGCAATAGTGGATTCTTCGGTACCAGCAAGGGAAGATTTCCAAGTGCCAGATGATGGGGAAAAAAAGAGACGGCCAATATGTGTCAAGGTAGGGATGATTTTTTTCTCTCTTGGCTCATCGACGTCGTTCTCATTACCAAATCCTGACTTATTCCATCCAATAGAGCCGCCCACCTCTTCGAGGTCGATCCGGCGCCAGCGGTTTCGACTCTTTTCTTTGTCTGGAGTTTGGCGTCTCGCATTTGGGCGGCAACGGCTTTTGCTGGGCATTGATCATCCACCCACGGTATGGCTCATGGCTCATCATGGGCGTGCTACTCTCTACGAGTACAGAGTATGTATATCCACGTCAATGATGGATGATGGATGGCCGTGCTCCCACGCCGCGCCGTTCTTTTCTCACTCCCCGTCGGATCCAAGCCTTCCAGCCCTTCCCCGTGGTGTGTTGCTCACCTGACGGTCACGGCCCCGAAATATCCAGTCCTCGATTTCTATTACCCAATATTGTGCTATCCTGAGCTAATGGCCAATACCCCGTGCATGCCAACACGCTTTTTTGCCAACGTCCCTGGCAAACCCTGGGAGGCTGGCCCCAGTGGCGCTCCTTTTTGTCGCTTTCTCGTCCTTCTTGCTCATCGCTCGGGCCCGCCTTGGTCCCCGTCATGAGGGCCCCAGCAGAGGTGACTCTCGCCTCCGCCGGGGGTGGCTCCCTCGTGGCTCGTGGAGTCTTGACTCCCGCCCAGGACACTTTACATATCCAGGCCCCGAGCCCCGATGCGCCTGGTCGCCCTCTTCTGCTCCCTTGTTTTCTGCTGTCAGACTTTTTTCGACTCTGGAAGCCTAGACCTAGATCTCATCTTGAGCTTCACAACTACCGATCAATCGACCTGATTCTCTCGCCTCGCGAACCCTTCCGTCATCGCCCCCCCCGCCTCCATCGGCCTTGACTTGCTCTTACATAACACCCACAGCTCCGGATCCGGTGGCTCATACAGCGCCACTGCTGTTCTCCGACTATCTTTTTCGAAGCCTTAACCCTTTGCCAACCGCTGGGTTGGCCGCCAACCTTGTAAATCGCTTCACTGACCTCACCATCATCGCTGAGACAGACGAAGCTTTTCTCGGACGAACGCAGCCTACATTCCTGACTCTTCGCACTCGGCTGCTTCTTTTCCCACCCTTTTCAGGGTCGGCCGTCGCACTCCTCTGTTTTATTTAGACTTATGGCCGTCCCTCTTAGCCCTTCGCACCACGCGGTGCCTCACTTTGACCTGGCTGCCATTCTGAAGGCCAAGATGTCACGTCCCGACTCCCCCAACAGTAACAGCGACAAGACGGCTCGCTCGTCCTTCTCCTCCGTGAGGGAGAACGACGATGGTCTGGCGCAGACCTTTACGCGCTCTAAGATTTCCTCCTATACTCAAGGGCCGGAAGAGGTATTCGATGAATCACCCTCCGCTGAGATTCCACAGCCGTCGTTCCAGGCTCCTCTGACGCAGCCTCACAGTCGGCTTCATGGGTTTTGGTTTCCAGCGGATAATTTCCGCGGATGGAAGCAGATCCCCATCAAGGGCAAGGCCGCCAGCCGCAGCTGCGAGGACCTGCACAAGCTGTCCATGACATGGAGCTCTCCAGCGCCTCCCGTTGAGAAGGTATCCCAAAACACCTACGAAACCGGAACCTCTCCCCTCGAGCGTTTCCCCAGCGAAGTTTTAGGTACGTCAATTACCGAAGTCGGGGTCCTGGGTCCTCCTCCACCCTGGTCCCATAGTTCAAGACCCGTGCACTGACTTGTCGATCTTAGGTGCTATTATCGATCTTCTCGTCATTGAGATTCCTCCAAACGGCCTTACACCACGCAATGCCGATTTGATGGCCCTTCTTCTGACCTCGCGATCTATCCATGCTGCGACCCTCAACACCCTCTACCGTCACATCACCATCCCCCACTCGAGAATCTTCCGCAAGTTCTTAGCGACCATCACTGAGTACCCGGCGCTCGCTTCTATTGTACGGCGGCTGGACTTTAGCCACTTCAATCCCTCGACGATCTTCTCCACTGCGAGCGAGAGAGCTCAGACTCGAAACTTGACCACCGACACCCTGTTGAAATGTCTGGAGCTGACTCCATATCTACAGGAGTTTTTGGCGCAGGAGTACATCGATGAGGACTTGGGACCCGAGGTTATCAAGAAGCTGTTTTTCGACATGCCCCGTCTCCGAGCCGTCGACTTTTGCGGCTGCTCCTCCACCTACTTCAAGAACTCCTTTACGAGCCTGCTTCAGGCGCCCTGGCCCGAGTCGCTGTCGCTCACTCGGGTTTCCTTCCACAAATGTCTGAACTTGCCGGGCTCCGTCTTTGAGGCCATCTTGCCTCGACTCGAGAAGGTCACTCATCTCGATCTTGCAGGAACCAGAGTGACAGACAAGGCGTTGCAGAGCTTGCCCGAAACGGCGAGACTCACACACCTGAACCTGGCTAAGTGTAGAGAGTTGTCCTCCGAGGTGGTCGTCAAGTTTATCACGACGCATCCTTCCATTATCCAGACTATCACTGTTCTCAGCCTCGCCACGAATGCGAGCAGCCACCTTCTGCTTGGCAAGGCTGACGTTGATGCCATCCTCCCTTGTCTGCCACCTACCATTCGGTCGCTGAGTCTCAAAGGAAGCAGGATGGATCCCTCGCAGATCCCACTGCTCACTCCTGTTGTCCAGCACCTGGAGGAGCTCGCTATCGGCCGAGGCCTCGATCTCCGCCATATCCACCAACTCTTGTACCAGAACCAGGAGTGGATCGCCCACACTCTCCGATACCTTGATGTTTCCGACCTGGACACCATTATCGGAAGTGCCAGCGCACTGCTTACCCCCGCCTCCGCCCCGCTGCATGTTATTGAGCTCGAGGAGCGCGCTTATGAACGAGCGGCCAAGGCGAAGAAGAACCTTGAACGCGTGGGGTGGACGCCTAAGGAGTTTGGAAGCCGCTACTGGCTCGTCCGCATGAACTCCGACGGCACTACTGTCGACAACGGCGCCCGGTGGTGGAAGCTGGGCGCTGAGAGCTGGGGTTTGAGGAAGATTCCGGTAGCGGAGGCCGACGTCGGAGGCATGTACGGCACATTCATGTTCGGCCGACGGCTGTAAGAAGCCAGCCGCCAAGGACGATGCACGGTGAACAGCAGCATGATTTAGCTGGATCTCTACTCTATTCGATTCGAGGGTGTTTGGGTACGGATTTGATGGTTGGGTTTGGTTGCATCTTGATCAGATATCCCGGCGTATAGCGTTGAAAATTAGCGGTAAAAGTAAAGTCATTTTGATGCGGAAGCGTCTTGACACATGAAGATGAGAGAAAAATAAAGTACATAATCAACAATAATTTTGCTGAATCGGTCAATACTTGGCATCTTTCGCTGGCAATCGTGAAACGCCGTAGACTTTACTTCTTGAAGCTGGCTTTACAGTCATTCATGTTCCAGCTGAGGTAGTTCTACTAGGTAGCGTCCTATCAGAAGCAGCCATGTTTTTAAGAACGACTATGCATTCATGTATGCGGAATAGTGAGCCTATTATCGATAAAAGCTTCATGACCTTGCATTCTCCGGTCCTATCCGTGTGGCAGCTTGGGTGCAATCGTGGCGCAAGCCTTGGTATGGCAGTGCATGCCTGAGACAGGGGATCTCCTTCACGTGACATCAGACGCGGAACAACAAGTTCCCGTGGCAAACCAAGCCTCTTGCGACGTAACCGCGCTGAGCGTGCCTTGCTCCTTGACAAGCTCCAACTCAACGATTATTCAAGCCTTGGTGCTTCAGCCGCATCACGATGGCTCCCAAACAGGACACCCCCTTCCGCTCGGCGGACATGAGCATGGTCCAGCTCTATGTCTCCAACGAAATTGGTCGCGAGGTCGTAACGGCCCTGGGCGAGCTTGGCCTCTGCCAGTTCCGAGACGTAAGCTAGGGTTCACCAACGCCTGCATCGGCAATTCTAGCTAATCTGTTGCTTTCATCCAGCTAAATGAGAACGTCAGTGCCTTTCAGCGCACTTTCACTCAAGAGATCCGACGCCTCGATAACGTTGAGAGACAGCTGAGTACGTCATCCCTAGGCATCCACGAAAGCCTCTCTAATACATGACAGGATACTTCTACGCTCAGATGGACAAAATTGGCATCCCGCTCCGGAAGCTGGATCTCGACGTTGAAAGACTTGCCTCGCCATCTACCTCCGAAATTGATGAGCTTTCCGAGCGAAGCCAGAAGCTCGAACAGCGTGTCTCTGCCTTGAACGAGAGCTACGAGACTCTGAAGAAGCGTGAGGGCGACTTGACGGAGTGGCGTTGGGTTTTGCGCGAGGCTGGCAGTTTCTTCGACCGGGCTCACGGAAACGTCGACGAGATTCGTGCTTCGACTGATAACGATGATGCCCCCCTGCTCTCGGACGTCGAGCACAACCAGGGAGCTGCCGACGCCGAGCGATCTTTTTCCGGCATGAACATCGGCTTCGTTGCTGGTGTCATTGCTAGGGACAGGGTCGGGGCCTTCGAGCGCATTCTTTGGCGAACTCTGCGAGGCAACTTGTACATGAACCAGTCCGAGATTCCCGAGCCGCTGATTAACCCCGTCAATAACGAGGCTGTCAACAAGAATGTCTTTGTTATCTTCGCTCACGGCAAGGAGATTCTTGCCAAGATCCGCAAGATCTCGGAGTCTATGGGCGCAGAGGTCTACAATGTTGACGAGAACAGCGATCTGCGACGTGACCAGATCCATGAGGTCAACAACCGTCTTGAGGATGTTCAGAACGTTCTCCAAAACACCCAGGCGACTCTTCAGGCGGAGCTTAACCAGATCTCACAGTCGCTGTCTGCCTGGATGATTCTCGTTGCCAAGGAGAAGGCTGTCTACAACTCTCTCAATAACTTTTCTTACGACAGTGCTCGCCGAACCCTTATTGCTGAAGCTTGGGTTCCTACGAACGACCTGCCTCTGATCAGGACGACGCTTCAAGACGTCACGAATCGAGCCGGTCTCTCCGTTCCTTCCATCATCAACAAGATTCAAACCAACAAGCAGCCGCCGACTTACCTGAAGACCAACAAGTTCACTGAAGGCTTCCAGACTATTGTCAACGCATATGGTACCGCCACCTACCAGGAAGTCAACCCGGCCATTCCTGTCTTTGTCACCTTTCCTTTCCTGTTTGCTGTCATGTTTGGAGATTTCGGCCACGCTATCATCATGCTTTCGGCGGCGCTTGGTATGATTTACTGGGAGAAGTCGCTTAAGAAAGTCACTTTTGAACTCTTTGCGATGGTCTTCTACGGTCGATACATCGCTCTCGTCATGGCTGTTTTCTCCGTCTTCACAGGTCTCATTTACAATGATGTCTTCTCCAAATCGATGACTATTTTCCCCAGCGCCTGGGAATACAAGAAGCCTGATGGCTACACCAACTCCACCCCTATCACTGCCACCTTGAACGATGTGGGCTACCGCTACCCATTCGGCCTGGATTATGCCTGGCACGGCACTGAGAACGACCTTCTCTTCAGCAACAGTTACAAGATGAAGATGAGTATCATTCTGGGTTGGGCGCACATGACGTACTCTCTTGCCTTCGCTTACATCAACGCCCGCCACTTCAAGAGACCCATCGACATCTGGGGTAACTTTATCCCGGGCATGATCTTCTTCCAGTCCATCTTCGGTTACCTTGTTATCTGCATTATCTACAAGTGGTCGGTAGACTGGCTTGGAACCGGACGGCAGCCTCCAGGTCTGCTGAACATGCTGATCTATATGTTCCTCCAACCCGGAACTCTGGATGAGGAGCTTTATTCCGGACAAGCTGCCGTACAAATTATTCTCTTGCTTTTGGCGTTTGCTCAGGTTCCCGTACTGCTCTTCCTCAAGCCTTTCTACCTCAGATGGGAGCACAACCGAGCACGTGCTAGGGGCTACCGTAGTATAGGTGAAACCTCCCGAGTTAGTGCTTTGGATGGTGACGATGATGAGGAGCAAGACAACGCCCACGGCAACAGCCTCGATGAAGATGGTGAGGGGGTTGCTATGATCTCCCAGAACATTGATGAGGAGCACGAGGAGTTCGAGTTCAGCGAGGTTATGATTCACCAGGTTATTCACACCATTGGTAAGTCTCTGTTCCTAGCGAGGGTTGTAGTCGCGGCGCTAACAAGCTTACAGAGTTCTGCCTTAATTGTGTGTCCCACACTGCTTCCTACCTCCGTCTCTGGGCTTTGTCTCTGGCTCATCAGCAGCTGAGCATCGTGCTCTGGAGCATGACTCTCGGTCCTGCTCTGGCAACTCCCGGCGTTGTTGGTGTCATTATGATCGTTGTCTGCTTCTTTATGTGGTTCTTTTTGAGTAAGCTATGCACACCCCAAGTATACATCAGCATCTTGCTAACTGTTCCTTCCCCCTAGCCATTGCTATTCTTGTGTGTATGGAGGGTACCAGTGCCATGTTGCACTCTCTCCGTCTCGCGTGGGTCGAGTCTTTCTCCAAGTTTGCCGAGTTTGCGGGTTGGTCATTCGCGCCTTTCTCGTTCCAAACCCTGCTGGAAGAGTCGGAGGAATTGAAGGATTATCTGGGGTAATACGGGCGGTCTGAGGAATGGACAACCATTTGTTGTAGTAGTAGATTTGACTTTTTTATTGTAGCATAGGTAACATAGTGCAACCTTAGAAATCCTGGCTTGAGCCATGTTCTTTGACTCTTGATCTCTCCTAAACTAAAGAAACGGCTCTCATCCTGATTGAAATGTGTAAGATTGCCTTCGTAGTACATCTGACCTATCCTTTAACCCCAAAGCGGCGCCGTCACCTCGACAGCCCGCTCCACGACAGCCCTAACTCTGTCCGCAAAGATTTTGTTGTTACACTCGACCTCGAGGTCTTCCAACCACACCGTCGCGGCCATCCTATCCACCTTAATCGACACTCCAGGGACAGGGATACCGATCTTGTGCAGCCGCTCAAGCTCCTTGCGCTGCCTCTCCTCGAGCTGCGTATCCCCCTCGTCATCCTCTTCCGTTTTCATCGCATCCTCATCCTCCTCGGCTTCCTTAGTCTTGTTGTCAGACGCCTCGTCCTTTGGCAGCGCGGGCAGCTTGGGCGTCGCAACGGGGGCAACGTTGTCCTGGCCGAACTGGGCCTCGAGAAACCACAGCAGACGCTCGAGGCGCTCCTCGGGGGTTGCAGAGTGGTGCGGGTTTGCGGCGGGGAGCTCGTGCGTGTGAGGGTGCTTGGCGGAGGAGCGTTTGACGGCGGCGGGCGAGCTCTCGACAGAGAAGAGGACGGCCATGATGGAGTCGGCGATGCCATCGTTGAGCATGTTGCCCTCCCATTCAAGCTCGACCTCGCCGTTTGTTCGGTACCGAACCGAAACG